>CM059789.1:6986304-7191304 GCA_030435695.1 Brachymystax lenok tsinlingensis
ATCACTTAAAAGTCCTGAAGTGTATCACAGCTATTAATCACTTAAAAGCCCTGAAGTGTATCACAGCTGTAAATCACTTAAAAGCCCTGAAGAGTATCACAGCTATTAATCACTTAAAAGCCCTGAAGTGTATCACAGCTGTAAATCACTTAAAAGCCCTGAAGTGTATCACAGCTGTAAATCAATTTCAATGACGCTTCCCTCCACATCTCTCTCTCTCCACATCCAAAACAATACACTAGCGTTAAACTCTAATTGAATTGAAAGTCTTCAACACAAAGACAGCTGTCTTCCATGGATCTAAGCTGATTAAATGGCTGGTCAGCAATCTGGAGCATCTAGCTACTCTGACAGACAAGACACCACTGGTGCTTACATCACACAGTCAGCATGAAAAAGAAAGAGGATACATATCATGAGTTTATAATGCCCTCTTTTAGCTTCTGTTCTGGGCTATGTCAGAAATGGCACCCTAGTCACCCTACTGCCTATGAGCCCTGGTCAAAAGTAGTGTACTATATAGGGAATACGGTGCTGTTTGGGAGTAACCCACATAACACCTGTCAGCTGTAGTGGGTTCAACCACAACATAACTCCTGTCAGCTGCAGTGGGTTCAACCACAACATAACTCCTGTCAGCTGTAGTGGGTTCAACCACAACATAACTCCTGTCAGCTGTAGTGGGTTCAACCACAACATAACTCCTGTCAGCTGTAGTGGGTTCAACCACAACATAACTCCTGTCATCTGTAGTGGTGTGTTACATTTGAACGTAGGGGGTACTTTACCTACAGCCACTCTGTCAAACTGATGTTCTCTCCAGGCCTCTGCCTCAGTCTCTTCCAACACTGCAGGGAAATAGGAGGATAATTAAGTTAGGAGGCAATTCAGCACTGAGGCTATCCACAGCCATGTGGAAAAGGAGCGTGAATAGCCATTGCCTTGCCTGCAGTTATCTTTCTTCTTTGTGTCATTGAGACATGCAGAACAGAAAGATTAGATGATGTGTTACAGTATATCTGTAATGATAACAGTAGATCCATAACACAGCAGTAACAACAGTGAAATATTAGATAATAATATTATAATATATCATATCATAGTATATAGACTGTATTGTAGTAATAATATTATAATATATCATATCATAGTATATAGACTGTATTGTAGTAATAATATTATAATATATCATATCATAGTATATAGACTGTATTGTAGTAATAATATTATAATATATCATATCATAGTATATAGACTGTATTGTAGAAATAATTTTATAATATATCATATTATATCATTGTATATAGACTGTATTGTAGTAATAATATTATAATATATCATAGTATATAGACTGTATTGTAGAAATAATATTATATCATAGTATATAGACTGTATTGTAGTAATAATATTATAATGTATCATATTATATCATAGTATATACTGTATTGTAGTAATAATATTATAATATATCATATTATATCATAGTATATAGACTGTATTGTAGCAATAATATTATAATATATCATATCATAGTATATAGACTGTATTGTAGTAATAATATTATAATATATCATATTATATCATAGTATATAGACTGTATTGTAGTAATAATATTATAATATATCATATTATATCATAGTATATATACTGTATTGTAGTAATAATATTATAATATATCATATTATATCATAGTATATAGACTCTATTGTAGTAATAATATTATAATGTATCATATTATATCATAGTATATACTGTATTGTAGTAATAATAGTATAATGTATCATATTATATCATAGTATATACTGTATTGTAGTAATAATATTGTAATATATCATAGTATAGACTGTATTGCCTATTTAACTGTCTTTAATCTTGTGTCACACCTTAATACTGAACCCCTGCGTTCTCCTCTGTCTGTGTCCTCTGTATAATACTGAACCCCTTCGTTCTCCTCTGTCTGTGTCCTCTGTATAATACTGAACCCCTGCGTTCTCCTCTGTCTGTGTCCTCTGTATAATACTGAACCCCTGCGTTCTCCTTTGTCTGTGTCCTCTGTATAATACTGAACCCCTGAGTTCTCCTCTGTCTGTGTCCTCTGTATAATACTGAACCCCTGCGTTCTCCTCTGTCTGTGTCCTCTGTATAATACTGAACCCCTGCGTTCTCCTCTGTCTGTGTCCTCTGTATAATACTGAACCCCTGCGTTCTCCTCTGTCTGTGTCCTCTGTATAATACTGAACCCCTGCGTTCTCCTCTGTCTGGGTCCTCTGTATAATACTGAACCCCTGCGTTCTCCTCTGTCTGTGTCCTCTGTATAATACTGAACCCCTGCGTTCTCCTCTGTCTGGGTCCTCTGTATAATAATGAACCCCTGCGTTCTCCTCTGTCTGTGTCCTCTGTATAATACTGAACCCCTGTGTTCTCCTTTGTCTGTGTCCTCTGTATAATACTGAACCCCTGCGTTCTCCTTTGTCTGTGTCCTCTGTGTAATACTGAACCCCTTCGTTCTCCTCTGTCTGGGTCCTCTGTATAATACTGAACCCCTGCGTTCTCCTCTGTCTGGGTCCTCTGTATAATACTGAACCCCTGCGTTCTCCTCTGTCTGTGTCCTCTTTATAATACTGAACCCCTGCGTTCTCCTCTGTCTGTGTCCTCTTTATAATACTGAACCCCTGCGTTCTCCTCTGTCTGTGTCCTCTTTATAATACTGAACCCCTGCGTTCTCCTTTGTCTGTGTCCTCTGTATAATACTGAACCCCTGCGTTCTCCTTTGTCTGTGTCCTCTGTATAACAGGAAAGTTCACTTGTATCGAGGCTCGTTTCCATCTGGAGAGGCAGATGGGCTATTACCTGATTCAGATGTACATCCCCAGCCTTCTGATTGTCATTTTGTCCTGGGTGTCCTTCTGGATCAACATGGACGCTGCACCTGCCAGAGTGGGACTGGGCATTACCACCGTGCTCACTATGACCACCCAGAGCTCCGGCTCCCGAGCCTCCCTCCCCAAGGTGAGACAAACTCCCTAACCCAGAGCTCCTGCTCCCGAGCCTCCCTCCCCAAGGTGAGACAAACTCCCTAACCCAGAGCTCCTGCTCCCGAGCCTCCCTCCCCAAGGTGAGACAAACTCCCTAACCCAGAGCTCCTGCTCCCGAGCCTCCCTCCCCAAGGTGAGGATTTCCCTAGATGAACAACAAACCACACTCTGTCTATTGTCCTAGATGAACAACAAACTACACTCTGTCTATTGTCCTAGATGAACAACAAACCACACTCTGTCTATTGTCCTAGATGAACAACAAACCACACTCTGTCTATTGTCCTAGATGAACAACAAACCACACTCTGTCTATTGTCCTAGATGAACTACAAACCACACTCTGTCTATTGTCCTAGATGAACTACAAACCACACACTGTCTATTGTCCTAGATGAACTACAAACCACACTCTGTCTATTGTCCTAGATGAACTACAAACCACACTCTGTCTATTGTGCTAGATGAACTACAAACAACACTGTCTATTGTCCTAGATGAACTACAAACAACACTGTCTATTGTCCTAGATGAACTACAAACAACACTGTCTATTGTCCTAGATGAACTACAAACAACACTGTCTATTGTCCTAGATGGTCAAACTAACTCAACATGAGAAAAAAGGGATTTTCAGATTAAAAAGGAAGAGGGACTATGATTTTATAATTATGTCCTGGAAAAGTATCCTCCCATTTTGTTTGTTGACATTAGGTGATTCATGTTCTCTGGAAAATTGAACAAGTGAACCGTGATTTGTATGCAGTTCAGCTGTCACAATAATGATCACACAACACGGCTGAGCGTAGGGTGCACACAGCACAGACTGCTCTCCCTCTTCCACGCCTCACTGACTTGGTGCATTGGTGACAGGGAGAGAAGGAGAGTAGAGAGGGCCATTTTGAATGACAACATTCAGTCACCCTTTACTCTGTCTTTACTCAACCAATCTAGCCACCACAGAAAAGTTACTTTTTGCTGTCATTATTTTCTATCCTCCTGTTGTAGTGCTCTACTTTCAATACAAAGAGATGAAGAAGATGTCCAGCATATAAATAACATCGCCATTTTAATTTATCAAGTACTGTAAAACTAAAAAAATACTTTAAAATAGCTGATCTAGTGTGGAAAACTAGAAATCCAGCAATCCAACTACACCAGGAAACAGTAAAACAGTTGTCTGCCTCTGTCTGTCTCGGGCTGGTGCCTTCTCATCATTTGAACAATGTCTTGTGAACCATGCATTCTGTAATGCCACCTAAGCTGCATTCCAGGGCCACTTGGTCATTGACTTGTCAAATACAGTGAGCTTCAGATGAACTGACAAGCCAGCCCAGTCTAGCTTAGCCCCATTTCCAGGTCAAAGATGTGGTTTCCAAACATCTCTTTCACTGCCCAGGCAGAGTAGAGTCCTGCAAATCCAATTGACCGTGCAGAATACTGTGTACTGGACAGTTCTTAGAGTTTGAATTTAAATGTTGTCTTTGTAGCAGACATCAAATGAATGAATCAAGGATCATAGGATTATTAGATGCAGATACCTACAGTGTCTTCGGGAAGTATTCAGACCCCTTGACTTTTTCCACATTGTGTTACCTTACAGCCTTATTCTAAAATATATATATTTTTTAAATGTCCTCTTCAGTCTACACACAATACCCCATAATGACAAAACCAAAACTTGTTTTTAGACATTTTTGCTAATGTATTATAAATGAAAAAAATGAAATTCCTTATTTACGTAAGAATTCAGACCCTTTGCTATGAGACTCGAAATTGAGCTCAGGGTGCATCCTGTTTCCATGGATCATTCTTGAGATGTTTCTACAACTTGATGGGAGTCCACCAGTGGGAAATTCAATTGATTGGACATTATTTGGAAAGGCACACACCTGTCTATATAAGGTCTCACAGTTGACAGTGCATGTCAGAGCAACAACCAAGCCATGAGGTCGAAGGAATTGTCCGTAGATCTCAGACACAGGATTGTGTCTTGGCACAGATCTGGGGAAGTGTACCCCAAGAGCACAGTGGCCTCCATCATTCTTAAATGGAAAACGTTTGGAACCACCAAGACTCTTCCAAACTGAGCTATCGAGGGAGAAGGGCCTTGGTCAGAGAAGTGACCAAGAACCTGATGGTCACTCTGACAGAGCTCCAGAGTTCCTCTGTAGAAATGGGAGAACCTTCCAGAAGGACAACCATCTCTGCAGCACTCCACCAATCAGGCCTTTCTAGTAGAGTGGCCACACGGAAGCCACTCCTAAGTAAAAGGCACATGACAGTCCACTTGGAGTTTGTCAAAAGGCACCTAAAGACTCTCAGACCATGAGAAACAAGATTCTTTGGTCTGATGAAACCATGATTGAACTTTTTGGCCTGAATGCCAAGTGTCGCGTCTGGAGGAAACCTGGCACCATCCCTACGGTGAAGCATGGTGGTGGCAGCATCATGCTGTGGGGATGTTTTTAAGCGTCAGGGACTGGCAGACTAGTCAGGATTGAGGGAAAGATGAACAGAGAAAAGTACAGAGATCCTTGATGACAACCTGCTCCAGAGCACTCAGGACTTCAGACTGGGGCGAAGGTTCACCTTCCAACAGGACAACGACCCTAAGCACACAGCCAAGACAATGCAGGAGTGGCTTCGGGACAAGTCTCTGAATGTCCTTGAGTAGCCCAGCCAGAGCCTGGACTTGAATCCAATTTAACATCTCTGGAGAGACCTGAAAATAGCTGTGCAGCGACGCTCCCCATCCAACCTGACAGAGCTTGAGAGGATCTGCAGAGAAGAATGGGAGAAACTCCCCAAATACAGGTGTGCCAAGCTTGTAGCGTCATACAGTACCCAAGAAGACTCAAGGCTGTAATCTCTGCCAAAGGTGTTTCAACAAAGTACTAAGTAAAGGGTCTGAATACTTATGTAAATGTGATATTTCAGTTTTGCAAAAAATTCTACAAACCTGTTTTTGCTTTGTCATTATGGAGTGTTGTGTGTAAATTGATGAGGGGAAAAACAATGTAATCCATTTCAGAATAAGGCTGTAACGTAACAAAATGTGGAAAAAGTCAAGCGGTCTGAATACTTTCAGAATGCAGATATACATTATCTTCGACTCCAAGGTCAGTTGGTGTTGTAGTTGTTGTTGTCCTCCTGCTTACCACCGTGTCCTCCTTCCCAATTACAGGTGTCGTATGTGAAAGCCATTGACATCTGGATGGCCGTGTGCCTCCTGTTTGTCTTCTCGGCCCTGCTTGAGTACGCTGCTGTGAACTTCATCGCTCGGCAACACAAGGAACTGCTACGCTTCAGGAGGAGAAGGAGACACATGAAGGTCAATTAACAACTTTTTTTAAATTATTGTGATCAAATGTTTATTATCCAATCATAGATTAGACTAACACTTTTCACAGGAACCCCCTCCTCTCAGACCAGCAAGGGAGCCAGCCAGCCTCAGTTACATATGACACTTATTGGTTTCTCATATTCTCTACAAGTACACAACAGTTCATATTTAATGCTGAGGGAGTATTGAGAATGATTAAAGTCATTTGTTTGCGTCCCAAAATGCACCCTAGTCCCTTTATAGTGCATTACTTTTGACCAGAGCCCATAGAGAATAGGGTCAAATGTAGTGCACTATATAGCGTGCCATTTGCGACACATCCATGGACACAGACCAAACAGAAGAATGAGCTGTGTATCAGATTCACAACAATATAATTATTCCCACATGCCCAACAGTGCCTTGCAAAAGTATTCATCCACCTTGGCGTTTTTCCTACAACCTGTAATTTAAATGGATTTTTATTTGGATTTCATGTAATGGACATACACAAAATAGTCCAAATTGCTGAAGTGAAATGAAAAACATTACTTGTTTCAAAAAAACGGAAAAGTGGTGAGTGCATATGTATTCACCTCCTTTGCTATGAAGCCCCTAAATAAGATCTGGTGCAACCAATTACCTTCAGAAGTCACATAATTAGTTATATAAAGCCCACCTGTTTGCAATCTAAGTGTCACATGATCTGTCACATGATCTCAGTATATATACACCTGTTCTGAAAGGCCCCAGAGTCTGCAACACTACTAAGCAAGGGGCACCACCAAGCATGCAGCACCATGAAGACCAAGGAGCTCTCCAAACAGGTCAGGGACAAAGATGTGGAGAAGTTCAGATCGGGGTTGGGTTATAAAAAAATATCAGAAACTTTGAACATCCTACAGAGCACTATTAAATCCATTATTTAAAAATAGAAAGAATATGGCAACACAACAAACCTGCCAAGAGAGGGCCTCCCACCAAATCTCACGGACCAGGCAAGGAGGGCATTAATCAGAGAGGCAACAAAGAGACCAAAGATAACCCTGAAGGAGCTGCAAAGCTCCACATCGGAGATTGGAGTATCTGTCCATAGGACCACTTTAAGCCATACATTCCACAGAGCTGGGCTTTACGGAAGAGTGGGCAGAAAAAAGCCATTGCTTCAAAAAAACAATAAGAAAACACGTTCACCAAAAGGCATGTGGGAGACTCCCCAAACATATGGAAGAATGTACCCTGGTCAGATGAGACTAAAATTGAGCTTTTTGGCCATTAAGGAAAACTCTATGTCTGGCGCAAACTCAACACCTCTCATCACCCCGAGAACACCATCCCCACAGTGAAGCATGGTGGATGTTTTTCATCGGCAGGGACTGGGAAACTGGTCAGAATTGAAGGAATGATGAATGGCGCTAAATACAGGGAAATTCCTGAGGGAAACCTGTTTCAGTCTTCCAGAGATTTGAGACTGGGAAGGACAATAACCCTAAGCATACTGCTAAAGCAACACTCGAGTGGTTTAAAGGGGAAACATTGAAATGTCTTGGAATGGCCTAGTCAAAGCCCAGACCTTCCAATTGAGAATCTGTGGTATGATTTAAAGATTACTGTACACCAGCGGAACCCATCCAACTTGAAGGAGCTGGAGCAGTTTTGCCTTGAAGAATGGGCAAAAATCCCAGTGGCTAGATGTGCCAAGCTTATAGAGACATACCCCAAGAGACTTGCAGACCTGCAGAATAGTTGTGCACGCTCAAGTTTTCAGTTTTTTGTCTTATTTCTTGTTTGTTTCACAATAAAAAATATTTTGCATCGTCAAAGTGGTAGGCATGTTGTGTAAATCAAATGATACAAACCCCCCAAAAAATCCAGGTTGTAAAGCAACAAAATAGAAAAAATGCCAAGGGGGTGTATCAGATTCACAACATTGTAATTATTCCCACATGTCTTAATGTAGTCTGACATAATCTATCGTCTAACAGGCCCAGGAGAACACCAGATTGTAACGGTAGGGCTTAAAGGCTACTGCATTACAACATTCCCAATGGGCGGTGCCTGTTATCCTCATATTAAAGTCAGTTAAACAAGTAGCCTGGTCCCAGATCTGTTTTGCTCTATAGCCAACTCCTGTGGTCATTGGCATACCTAGTTTTTCATGCACAATGACCAAAGGAGTTGGCAAGACAGCACAAACAGATCTGGGATCAGGCTATAAAACAAGTAGATTGAAATTGAAAACCCCATCGCTACACCCTGTGCTTTTTGCTTTTAATAAGATGTCAGATCCAAACAAACTCCATAGCTGTTGTTTTTCTGATAGTGTTTGTGTTATTGATGTCTTGAAGACTGAATATCAAATACAGCTATCAAAGTAGGACTCATTTAGTATTTTCTTTCTACCACGTAGTTGCTCCCTCATCCTAAAACTCAGATCCAGCCAGGGGACTCTCTCTGCATCAGTCAATCTCATTTCTCTGAGGGGCAGCTAGACGGAGGAATTCAGATGTTAGATTTGTGTTTAATGTTTAATCAATCAATTTTATCTGTCCAGATGAATTGATCAAATCCATGACCATGTGATTTATTTAGAAGTAAACCTGTCAGCCTTGAGGGGAATAGAATAGGTCTGAGGAGGAGGGGAGAGGGGAGGAGGAGGAGGAGGAGGATGAGGAGGAGGAGGAGGAGAAAGAGAAAGCACAGGACCCCTTCAAGGAGTTAGACATAAACATTCCATAAACTCCTTGTCCTTCCGTGCGCCTTGACCGGTCGGACAGGCAGGCAGGAGGCTACAGCCACTGACTACTTCCAGGGAATATGAATCCAGTCAATCATTCAAAAGAGAGTAAAAAAGCTCAAAATAAATCCTCAATACTATTGTTATAATCCATAATCCCTGAGGTGGGGTTTGTACTCAGTGAGGGTAGATTAGTCTACTGTTCCCTGGAGCCCTAGTCTCTCTCAGGTAAATCGAGGAACTGGCCACATCCCAAATGGCAACCCTACGGCTCTGTTCAAAAGTAGTGCTCTATTTATTAATTTATTTTTATTTCACCTTTTATTTAACCAGGTAGGCCAGTTGAGAACAAGTTCTCATTTACAACTGCGACCTGGCCAAGATAAAGCAAAGCAGTTCGACACATACAACAACACAGAGTTACACATGGGATTTCGCTACAAGCATTTCGCTACACTCGCATTAACATCTGCTAACCATGTGTATGTGACAAATACATTTGATTTGATTTGATTTGGGATAAACAAACGTACAGTCAATAGCACAATAGAAAAATCTATATACAGTGTGTGCAAATGTAGTAAGATTAAGGAGATAAGGCAATAAATAGGCCATAGTGGCAAAATAATTACAATTTAGCATTAACACTGGAGTAATGGATGTGCAGATGATGTTGTGCAAGTGGAGATACTGGAGTGCAAAAAGAGCAAAGAAATGGATTAGGGTGTCATTTGGGATGTAACGGCTGAGTACTAAACAGTGCATAGTGCTCCCATCTCTACAAGAGATGATAGCTGGTAGTCCCGGAGTTTGGCAGGAATGACTCAGATCTTCATCCAGTCTTTCACATGGTATGAGTTCAGGAGATTCCGGTTTGGTGATGCTATCACGTAGTCTAGTATGTGAAATGCAAGTCAAGCATTATTCATAAGGCCCTAATCTATGGATTTCACATGACTGGCCAGGGGTGCAGCCCTGGGGGGGGGGCCTGGGAGGACATAGGCCAACCCACTTGGGAGCCAGGCCCACCCACTTTGGAGCCAGGCCCAGCCAATCAGAATGAGTTTTTCCCCACAAAAGGGCTTTATTACAGACAGAAATACTCCTCAGTTTCATCAGCTGTCCAGGTGGCTGGTCTCAGACGATCCCGCAGGTGAAGAAGCCGGATGTGGTGGTCCTGGGCTGGCGTGGTTACACGTGGTCTGCGGGTTTTAGTCCGGTTGGACATAATGCCAAATTCTCTAAATTGAATTGAACACTCTGGTGGACATTCTTGCAGTCAGCATCCCAATTGCATGCTCCCTCAAAACTTGAGACCTCTGTGGCATTGTGTTGTGTGACAAAACTGCTCATTTTAGAGTGGCCTTTTTATTGTCCCCAGCACAAGGTGCACCTGTGTAATGATCATGCTGTTTAATCAGATTCTTGATATGCCACATCTGTCAAGTGAATGGATAATCTTGGCAAAGGAGAAATGCTCACTGACAAAAAGTAAACTTTTTGTATGTATGGAACATTTCTGGGGTCTTTTATTTCAGCTCATGAAACATGGGACCAACACTTTACATGTTGTGTTTATATTTTTGTTCAGTAGTACAAATTGGATTTGTAAGATATTGAATTGTTTCTTTTTTGGAGGACATATTATAAGAAATGGATGACGTTGTGCACAATCTGATGACATTGTGCACAATCTGATGATGTAGTGCACATTCTGATGACTAGTAAACAAAAAACAGAGACTACTTTTGGCTCGTGAGCACCACTTTCAAAACTACTGGCAGAAATTGTACTAAAGTCTTTAATTAGTGCACAAAAATGTCTTCCATTCCGTCACATACTGTAATTCGATTTTTTTTTACATTGTTTTAAAAAGGAAGGCATTTGTCTGTGGCTCATTTGTGATGCTAGTCAGCCAGTGCCTCCACGCCAGGCAGTCACTAAAAGCAACCCAAAAAACTAAACTCTAGTCTAAAATATTAGCGTCCAGAAAGGACTCAGCTAAGTGGTAGCTACTTTCTTTCAGCCATCCTTTTATTTTCCCCTCCAGTCCAAACGGAGAAATATTAATAACTAGGTGACATGATGTGACCCCTAGACGGCAGATACACTGTTCCACTGGCTAACGATGACAGGGCCTTATTAGGACCAGACATCCTGATTGATCCAGGATAATCAGCTCATTAGGCCTGATTAGCTACTGTTCAAGTGGAATCTTTCACACGGGATCGTCTCGGGTGTGTGTGTTCTGAGGTCGTACTACCACGTGTGAGAACAACGGGGGATAAGAGACTGGATTAGCTAGGTAAATAAGTGGTAAGAGACAGATAATCAAGTGGAAGCTACTCTCTGCCAGTGTCTGCAGGACAAGAAGGGGCTAAATTATGTGAACTCATTGTTTCTTTGCATAGTAAAAGATAATACATAGAACAAAAGACAAGTTAGTGAACTTCTGTACAATATTTTCACAGTACAAAATATATTACGTAGTATAAAGATGTTATAATTTAGTTGTGTTTCAACTGTGAAGAATATGTCTAAAATCCAGAATTTCTGCCATTCTGAAACAAAAACCTGTAGAGCACTAGTGAGAGAGATGATAAGGGACAATTTAGTTGTGTTTCAACTGTGACTTATATTTCTAAACAGTTTTCCATGAACATGGCCTAAAATCATGTATTCAGGCAGCTTTGACAATGCAACTAGTACAACACAGAACAGATCGATAATAGGAGACACTACTTGGCTTTTTAAACAGTTTTCAATAAACATAATTTTTAAGTAACAACTAGTGCAGTGCTGGTAGTAGAGATGATAGGGACACTATGCGACACTATTTGGCATGTTCCAACTGTGAAATATAGTTTTAAACAGTTTTATATTAACAATGTCTAAAAGCCAGTATTTCTGCCATTCTGAAGCAAGAACTTGTACAGCACCGGTGAGAGAGACAATTTAGTTGTGTTTCAACTGTGAAGCAAAATATAATGTTCAAAGATGTCAGTCCTAGACTAGACGAGCAAGGCATTTATTTTATTTTACTTTGTGTCCGAGAAACCAGCCCTTAAAATTACTACTTCAACATTCTTCTCAGATTACCTGATCCTTTAGTAATGAATAAAACAATTCTCAATATAAAAGCTTGATAGCACGATCTTAAAAAAGGAACAGAAATACAATTGGAATGACTGGGAAAGGGTCATGTATTGGCATTGGGCTAAATTGCTTTGGGAAATCATAAAATGAACGGCAAGACACCAACTCCTCGAGGAGAAGTTGATGATAGTTGGCCGTGACACGTCCCGAAACAACTTTGTGCAAATCAGCATTTTCCTTTTTCCAAGGCTGCATGACACCGCGACCCACGCAAAGGCAAATGTTTAGAGAAAACGTAAGATGGAGCCTCCAACTAGTTGGCTTTACGGTTCTCTTTAATCTCAGCCATTAATCACATCACCACACACTAGAGATATACAGGCATCTATCATGAGGAAATAATGTGATGGATGAAGGAGTCAAGACGTCCTTTCTCTGTGTCTCACTAGACGCCAACCAACCAACCGGTCACCTCTTTCAATTCAATCTCAATTCAAAGGGCTTTAATGGCATGGGGAACATATGTTTACATTGCCAAAGCATGTGAAATAGATAATAAACAAAACTGGAAAAAACTATGAAAATTTGACAGTAAACATTACACCCACAGAAGTTGGAAAAAAAAGAGACATTTCAAATGTCATGTTATGGCTATATACAGTGTTATAACGATGTGCAAATAGTACAAATAGGAAAAAAAATAAACATAAATATGGGTTGTATTTACAATGGTGTTTGTTCTTCACTGGTTGCCCTTTTCTTGTGGCAACAGGTCAAAATATTGCTGCTGTGATGACACACTGTGGTATTTCACCCAATAGATATGGGAGTTTATCAAAATTGGATTTGTTTGGGGATTCTCTCTCTGACTTGCAAATGCGGAGGGAGGGAGGGAGGGGAGAGAGGAGGAGAATGAGTGAGGGAGGGAGGAAGAGAGAGGAGGAGAGGGTCGGAGTGAGCCTGATACTGCTTTCGTTCCAAGCCATACATTGTCTCCCTCACCACCACAAACCTAAAGGGCACCATTCCTCTCTCACTATTTATCTCCCCTTCATACAATAAGAGTCTCTGCCCAGCTTACTGCTTTAATGGTGGAATGTTGAATTAGGGGGCCGGGTAATGAATCAGACAGCCTGGGCTGGGGCGGGCGGGCGGGCGGGCGGTGTGAAAATATATGCGTCTCAAATGGCATCCTATTCCCTACATCGTACACTACTTTTGGCCATAGGCCTAAGTCGAAAGTAGTGCACTATGTAGGGAATAGGATGCCATTTTGGGACGCCATCCTCCGCCGTCCCTCTTTACTGCTCCACGTCACGTCCCCCAGCCAACACATTAATCATACGGCAGGAGGAATGAATACTTACAAATGGTGGGCCAGCGCCACTGAAGGAAGGTTGACGCACAACGTAGCCAGCATTAGATGTCTCAGTCACTATTACAGGAAAACAGTGGAGCAACATAGCCAACATTAGATGTCTCAGTCACTATTACAGGAAAATAGTGGAGCAACATAGCCAACATTAGATGTCTCAGTCACTATTACAGGAAAACAGTGGAGCAACATAGCCAACATTAGATGTCTCAGTCACTATTACAGGAAAATAGTGGAGCAACATAGCCAACATTAGATGTCTCAGTCACTATTACAGGAAAATAGTGGAGCAACATAGCCAACATTAGATGTCTCAGTCACTATTACAGGAAAATAGTGGAGCAACATAGCCAGCATTAGATGTCTCAGTCACTATTACAGGAAAATAGTGGAGCAACATAGCCAACATTAGATGTCTCAGTCACTATTACAGGAAAATAGTGGAGCAACATAGCCAACATTAGATGTCTCAGTCACTATTACAGGAAAATAGTGGAGCAACATAGCCAGCATTAGATGTCTCAGTCACTATTACAGGAAAACAGTGGAGCAACATAGCCAGCATTAGATGTCTCAGTCACTATTACAGGAAACAGTGGAGAAACGTAGCCAGCATTAGATGTTTCAGTCACTGTTACAGGAAAACAGTGGAGGAGACGATTCAAAATTGGGGAGAAAGGAGAAGACCCGTCTCCTCTCGTGTGTGTGTGTGTGTGTGTGTGTGTGTGTGTGTGTGTGTGTGTGTGTGTGTGTGTGTGTGTGTGTGTGTGTGTGTGTGTGTGTGTGTGTGTGTGCGTGCGTGCGTGCGTATATGCGTGCGTCGTGCGTATATGCGTGCGTGCGTGCGTGCGTGCGTGCGTGCGTGCGTGCGTTCATCCATTCAGCCCAACACACATGAACAGTTATAAATGGGGTGGTATAAAGACAAGGACAGAAGGAGGACATGGAGTCTACAAATGGAACCTAGAAAACTAAGGGTTGTATTTTAGACAAGGACAGAAGGACATTTACATTTTTCACACCAAGCAAAGACAGATAAGGGACACTGATTGTTTTTTTTTGTGTGTGATGAGGTATTGTGGAGGCATGGATTGGGTTAGCCAGCTACCTGTATTGAAATTGCAGTCAATAGGAAAATGCAATTTACGTACGTATGATATCGAGAACATGTCCTTTATAACATGTGCAAACCTTGCCTCATAACCTTGAGTGATGACATAGCTAAAACGTGAATCGTCGACCCATGCAATCCATATGTATCACAATGCATATCAATGGTTAATGAGATAGTATCTGGATCATGTTGGACTTTGACATTTAAGGCTCAACCATATGTGCCTCATTGTGTTAATTAATATGTATCTGCATTACTTAAAGGCCCAATGTGATTTTCACAGCCATTATATGTGTTTTCAATTCACGAAGTCTAAGAACCTTTTCCTTGAAAGCCCACTATGATTTAAGTCAGTTAAGAGCATGATTTAAGTCTGTTAAGAGCATTTTCCTTGAAGGCCCACTATGATTTAAGTCAGTTAAGAGCATGATTTAAGTCAGTTAAGAGCATTTTCCTTGAAGGTCCACTATGATTTAAGTCTGTTAAGAGCATGATTTAAGTCTGTTAAGAGCATTTTCCTTGAAGGCCCACTATGATTTAAGTCTGTTAAGAGCATGATTTAAGTCTGTTAAGAGCATGATTTAAGTCAGTTAAGAGCATTTTCCTTGAAGGCCCACTATGATTTAAGTCTGTTAAGAGCATTTTCTTTGACGGCCCACTAGGTTTTTCAACATAATATGTTTTTACAACTTAAGGTGTGGGCCTTTAAGAGATATACAGAGAGAAGAGAGAGCAGGCCTGGATATCAAATGTGTAATGTTTCTTTTGATTCCTAACAGAATGAATATTCGGCTGTGTTACAGGAGGATGAGGGCGGTGAGGGCCGGTTCAGCTTCACCGCCTATGGCATGGGCCCTGCCTGCCTGCAGGCCAAAGACGGCATGGCCATCAAAGGGAACAACAACAACGCCCCGACCGCCACTGCCGGCCCTCAGGAGAAAACGGTGGAAGAGATGCGCAAGCTCTTCATCGGCCGCGCGAAGAGGATCGACACGGTCTCTCGCGTGGCTTTCCCGCTGGTCTTCCTCATTTTTAATATTTTCTACTGGCTCGTATACAAGATCATCCGAAGCACGGATGTACACCAGATGACGTAAGCAAGGGAAGAGAGAGAGTTCAATACCACGCCATCCTTCTCCCAACCCCAATACTCCTCGCTCTTCACTTGCTCACTTGCTTTTGGTGGCTATCGCCTTGGCAAAGGTCATTTATCAATATTTGTTCTTTTCTTTTCTTTTGCCCCCTCTTTTCAACCTGAATAATCCGGACCAGTGCAATACCAATGCAGTAAAGTGCATGATATATGAATGTGGCAATACATTTACAAAATGATAAAGAAGTAAATATTAAGACTTTTACCGATACATCCAAGAACTTTGGAATTTATGATAACTGAGAATTTAAAAAGAAAGAGAGAAAGAGATGCTCTTCTAAGAAGTGTTAGTTTTTTTCACAACTCAAAGACAGATACTGCATTATAAAAGAAGAAGAAGTTGGAGAAACATACAGCACTGTAATATACTATATATCTATCATATATTTAAAAACTGTTATTTCTTCGAAAGGCAGATGTCTGGATGGAACACGAGGGATGGATTTTATGACGATTTAGTGCTTCCATTATTAAAGTGATGCAAGGATCGTATGTCCTATATATCTCAATTAGCTTCAATGTGTGTTGCAAGCACTTATCAATGAGCCCTCAACAAGAACTGAGATTTCATGTGGTTGATGCTGCTATTAACTATATGAAGGAAACTTGATGGGGGAGTGAAAATAATATTATATTGTTTCTAACCGCTGTGGTCAACGTGTTCCTCTGTCTGCCCTTAACTTTATTTCTCAATTGCATATCATTTTTAATTTACATGTCAAGTATATATCATGTTGCTGTAATCAGCTCAAGCTCTTCTTGGGAACTTTAAATTCTAAAGGGACATTTGCCATCATTCACATATTGTCATTGTTGCATTAATTTATTAATTTATCCATGAGCTTTTTTAAGGATTTGGTACTTAAATCAAAATATGATTCATTAAAAGTGAATCTACAGTGGAAAATCATATTATTTTTAAATCCTGATTCTTCCTACTCATTTCATTGAAGCTATGCTGTTAACGTTTGTTTAGTTCTTTTCATAGCTTATTGCTTATTTCCCAGTTACGGTAAGGTACCCAGCAGGCGATGGAGAAAAATACAGTGAGTTAAGATTAAAACAAGAAAACACCTACTGTACCTTAACAATTATTACCATTGATACATTTACACACATTAATAATGTAGTAGCTTAAAACATATGCATTAGTATCATCATTTACTAAATATGCCTAAAGATATTCACTTAAAATCATGGAAAATAGTTTGATACTTTTAACAGCAATGATTAACACCAATGTCATTGGTGTATCATGCAGTACATGTTATAGTTCACAATACTACAGTATACTGTGCTACTGATTGATTAATACTGAAATCCATTACTTCTCACAAGGCTTTTCTATGCAATAATTAATATATGCAATTATTTTTTATTAGCTTTACCATTTACGAAACATTATCATGAATCTGTTTGAACTTGTGTGCCATCAAGTTTTTTTTATTTAAGACATCACAGTGCTCATATTTCCAATGGTGGACATACATACAAACATACATGAGGCCTTCATATCTACATCCCCAAGCATAATGTAAACTATTCACCCTCCTCCTAGGCCCATCATTCTCCACACATTTACATTAAACTACAAACGGGCCAAGCTACAGTGGCTTTTCATATTGCATATTTAAGACTTTCTGCTCTCTGTGGCCCCACCTTTGGTACATTGTTTACCTAGCCTAAAGTGCTGTCACCAAGCCCCATAAATAAAGACTACACTACTGCTACCACAGGAAGTATGGCCTGCGACACATTGTCATGGATGGGAGACTCGGACACAGCGGAAATAAACACTTGTCGAGTGAGTTTTTTCCATTTCACTTTAATGCCAAATGTTATTTTCCTCTACTTGGTTTTTATTCCAAACCAAATAAGTATTTTGTTAACCTATGATCATTGCCTTCCTGGTTCGGTTTTGAATATGATGACATAAGGGGAAGGATGCCAGAACACCTTTACAACAGATATTATACACTGGTTCAGGATATTGTTTAGGTTTTGTTGTCGTAACTTAAATGGATTCAGTTCTTTCCATTGACTTCCCAGTGTGTGGATAAAGTGCTTCCATTTTTTTTTTTGTGGTAATATGATGCTATTCAATTAACAATATTATATGTTTTGATATCAAACTTTTTCTGAATCTTCATCCTTGTTTTTTTTCTTCCTTCTTGAAAAGTGTAATCCATTACTTTAACAGGTCATAGATTTTCGAATGTGTTAATGATAGTTTGAGGTAGTTTGATGTTTGAGGCTTGATGGACTTGCACAATAGATTATAACAATATTTTATATTTCGGTCAACTATTTCTTAATATGAATTTATCTTCCAGTTGAGGCAGTATTTGTCAAAACATGTGTTTTCAACAGACACAGTCCATGGGTAAATTGATTTGAAGGTATATGTTTTTGTAGTAGTGTTATTTTATCCCAGCAAATTAACTTTTCAACATGGGGCATACTTATGTAATTTATAATGGTATGCTTTACCCAAAACTATGCATTTATAAAAGTGAATTGTTAGAATGGGGTTAAAACATATTGGCCATTTAAAATATCAGCACGGCAATCAATATGTTTTGAACGTGCTGAATGATTTGTTGATACAGTATTTATTTGTTGGCTGCAATATTTCAGTACAGAATTTGACCATGAATCTTTCCTCAGTTTTGACTTCCTCACCCAAAAATATCCATTCAGTAAAATGCTATCCAGTGTTGAATATGCAACAAACTAGCAACTAATCATATCACGTACCTCCACTCAACCACCATGATATTCACTCATCCATTCAATAGTCATGGATTGAACTCTATGCCCTGACCATGTGAAGGATCACTGCACTTGGGAAAATGCTATATGGATTTATTGTAACCAATTGCTTATTAAGGTGCATTATTACTAGCGACCTGTCCAGGGCGTGTACTTGTACATCAAGCTGCCTCATGCTACAGAAACAGGAGATAGGCTCCAGGGTTGGGGTCAATTCCAATTTAAATTAAATTTTAATTCACTTCAGAATCGACCTGGAATTCAAATTGAATACATGGGAAATGAATAGGCAGAAGGAATTGAATTGGAATTGAATTTCTGGAATTTACCCTGACCCTGATAGGCTCCTGCCCTACGGGACAAGGGGCAGGGGCTCGGACAAGGCTTACTTTGTTTATTATGTTATTCAAGATGGAAATGACACTTACTGCTCTGAATAGACAACTTCAACGAGGTCTAACGTATTCTAGAACACTGACACATTCTACAACAAGAATTGTATGTTTAACTTAATTGCTCAGCAGATCAATGTTCAAAGTATGGAAGTGGTTGGAATGTTCACTGATGGGGAAAACTCCATTGGACAGATAGGACTTCCTACCCTTCACACCAACCTGACCTATCATAAGGTCAAATATTATTGACAATGAAGGAAGTTCATATAATATTTGGCATATAGGACAGTGCAATATGAACATTTTAAAAGTATGAAATTCAACTAGCATGTTATGATTTGTTAGTAATTGCTGATAACAACAGCTGTTTGATTCTGTTTATTGTATTTTTTAAAATATCAAATGCCCTGGTTATGGTGACGCACTCACCACCCAGTGATAGAGATGGACAGAAATAACCAGTCATGAACTGAGCTGTACACAAAAATGGAAACGTTTCTATTTATGTCTTTTTATTCATTTTTAGCACAAGTTGGAATGGCCTTAATTTAGTTTTACTTGCTTAAATATTGTGTATTGGCACAAAGTGCACATCTTAATTTGCTAATTACAGTTATCATACTAATCCAAGAGTGCACTTCAGAAGAAGGAAAAAAGTTCAGCAAATCCTTTTTATTTTTCATTAAAATGTGAAAACACTGAATATTGTGCATGCATATAAATACAACAGCAGATATTTTGGGCTTGTACAAAAATTTTAGCAATTTGAAGAAAAAAGGAATGTACAATTTCTGCTGTAAATGTATATAACTAAATATTTATTGAAATATGTCATTATAAGTCATTCTAATTACAATTAAAGGTTTTCTGAACAAAAATCTCTTTGCCATTTTTTTTTAAGAATTGTCAAGAGTTGGACTATTGCTTTCTGTTACACAGCTCAAGGATCTGTTACACAGCTCAAGGATCTGTGTATAATCATAAAAAGTATAAAAAATTGCAAACAATAAATTATGTCCGTAGGTTGTTGTATTCATTCTATTGCTAACTAGCAAAAAATCCTTGAGGAGACAATTATTTCTCTCTTCACTTTATGATTGAATTAGGCTTGCTCTAATTGACTTTCAAAAACACGTTACATAAATGGTACGCATTTAAAAAAAAAAAAAATACAAATTGTCATTATTACCATTTGTAAGGTCATATTCCTAAGAATCAGTGGCCTAAAGGTAAATTCGCACACAACGGAGACGGAAGGTACGGAGCGTAGCAGTGTTGCAGTATCGTCTTTCGCCACAAAAGGAGCGGCTCCTCCGGCATTCCTTCCGCAGCCGTGGGGGCAGTGTTGTCACTTCGTTCCTTGATCTGATCTATAGGCTATATAGGCTATTCATCAAAGCGGCCTATTTTTCATTGATAACCAAATGTAATCTCAGTAACTGTTCAAACAGTAAACCAAACAACAAGAATCTCCCCCCAAAAAGGTATTTTGTTTACAAGTATAGACGGATTAGCTGACAACATCACGAAAATTATGCACACGCTTCAATGGGGCAAAGGTCCGTGTGCTGTTGTGGTTCTGGAAGGCCAGATATCTAGCAAAAATGACAAGAAACTGAGAGATTATTTTCTCCCAGCGCTGCTAACGACAATTTTGGTCCTCTCATACAGGAGTAATAAAGGCACAGTGCACTAATTTTATAAGAATATATATATATATACACACTACTGTTCAAAAGTTTGGGGTCATTTCTCAGAACAAGAATAGATTGACGAGTTTCAGAAGAAAGTTATTTGTTTCTGGCCATTTTGAGCCTGTAATCAAACCCACAAATGCTGATGCTCCAGATACTCAACTAGTCTAAAGAAGGCCAGTTTTATTGCTTCTTTAATCAGAACAACCGTTTTCAGCTGTGCTAACATAATTGCAAAAGAGTTTTCTAATGATCAATTAGCCTTTTTAAATGATAACTCGGATTAGCTAACACAATGTGCCATTGGAACACAGGAATGATGTTTCTGCTAATGGGCCTCTGTACGCCTATGTAGATATTCCATAGAAAAATCTGCCGTTTCCCGCTACAGTAGTCATTTGCAACATTAACAATGTCTACACTGTATTTCTGATCAATTTGATGTTATTTTAATGGACAAAAAATGTGCTTTTCTTTCAAAAACAAGTACATTTCTAAGTGACCCCAAACCTTTGAATGGTAGTGTATATATATTTTTTTATTTTTCAATTCTGATTCATCACTTCCTGCTTTTTGGTCTATAGTGACTTCAGGCTATTGTCAAATGCTGTTGCCAACTAGCTAGCCATTTGCTCTTTTTGTTATCTGTTATCTACGGTCTCCCCTAGAGAGGGAGACCCTAGAGAGAGGGAGACGCTAGAGATGGAGACCCTAGAGAGAGGGAACCTAGAGAGAGGGAACCTAGAGAGGGAGACCGTAGAGTGGAAGCCCCTAGAGAGAGGGAACCTAGAGAGAGGGAACCTAGAGAGAGGTAACCTAGAGAGGGGGAACCTAGAGAGGGAGACCCTAGAGAGGGAACCCCTAGAGAGGGAGACCGTAGAGTGGGAGACCCTAGAGAGGGAGACCCTAGAGATGGAGACCCTAGAGAGAGGGAACCTGGAGAGGGAGACCCTAGAGAGGGAGACCCTAGAGAGAGGGAGACGCTAGAGATGGAGACCCTAGAGAGAGGGAACCTAGAGAGAGGGAACCTAGAGAGGGAGACCCTAGAGGGGGAACCCCTAGAGAGGGAGACCATAGAGTGGAAGCCCCTAGAGAGAGGTAACCTAGAGAGGGAGACCCTAGAGAGGGAGACCGTACAGTGGGAGACCCTAGAGATGGAGACCGTAGAGTGGAAGCCCCTAGAGAGAGGGAACCTAGAGAGAGGGAACCTAGAGAGGGAGAACCTAGAGAGGGAGACCGTAGAGTGGAAGCCCCTATAGAGAGGGAACCTAGAGAGAGGGAACCTAGAGAGAGGGAGACCCTAGAGAGGGAACCCCTAGAGAGGGAGACCGTAGAGTGGAAGCCCCTAGAGAGAGGGAACCTAGAGAGAGGGAACCTAGAGAGGGAGACCGTAGAGTGGAAGCCCCTAGAGAGAGGGAACCTAGAGAGAGGGAACCTAGAGAGGGAGAACCTAGAGAGGGAGACCGTAGAGTGGAAGCCCCTAGAGAGAGGGAACCTAGAGAGAGGGAACCTAGAGAGAGGAGAACCTAGAGAGGGAGACCGTAGAGTGGAAGCCCCTAGAGAGAGGGAACCTAGAGAGAGGGAACCTAGAGAGGGAGAACCTAGAGAGGGAGACCGTAAAGTAGAAGCCCCTAGAGAGAGGGAACCTAGAGAGAGGGAACCTAGAGAGGGAGACCCTAGAGAGGGAGACCCTAGAGAGAGGGAGACGCTAGAGATGGAGACCCTAGAGAGAGGGAACCTAGAGAGAGGGAACCTAGAGAGGGAGACCGTAGAGTGGAAGCCCCTAGAGAGAGGGAACCTAGAGAGAGGGAACCTAGAGAGGGAGACCCTAGAGAGGGAACCCCTAGAGAGGGAGACCGTAGAGTGGAAGCCCCTAGAGAGAGGGAACCTAGAGAGAGGGAACCTAGAGAGGGAGACCCTAGAGAGGGAGACCCTAGAGAGAGGGAGACGCTAGAGATGGAGACCCTAGAGAGAGGGAACCTAGAGAGAGGGAACCTAGAGAGGGAGAACCTAGAGAGGGAGACCGTAGAGTGGAAGCCCCTAGAGAGAGGGAACCTAGAGAGGGAGACCCTAGAGAGGGAGAACCTAGAGAGGGAGACCGTAAAGTAGAAGCCCCTAGAGAGAGGGAACCTAGAGAGGGAGACCGTAGAGTGGAAGCCACTAGAGAGAGGGAACCTAGAGAGAGGGAACCTAGAGAGGGAGACCGTAGAGTGGAAGCCCCTAGAGAGAGGGAACCTAGAGAGAGGGAACCTAGAGAGGGAGAACCTAGAGAGGGAGACCGTAGAGTGGAAGCCCCTAGAGAGAGGGAACCTAGAGAGAGGGAACCTAGAGAGAGGGAGACCCTAGAGAGGGAACCCCTAGAGAGGGAGACCGTAGAGTGGAAGCCCCTAGAGAGAGGGAACCTAGAGAGAGGGAACCTAGAGAGGGAGAACCTAGAGAGGGAGACCGTAGAGTGGAAGCCCCTAGAGAGGGAACCTAGAGAGAGGGAACCTAGAGAGGGAGAACCTAGAGAGGGAGACCGTAGAGTGGAAGCCCCTAGAGAGAGGGAACCTAGAGAGAGGGAACCTAGAGAGGGAGAACCTAGAGAGGGAGACCGTAGAGTGGAAGCCCCTAGAGAGAGGGAACCTAGAGAGAGGGAACCTAGAGAGGGAGAACCTAGAGAGGGAGACCGTAAAGTAGAAGCCCCTAGAGAGAGGGAACCTAGAGAGAGGGAACCTAGAGAGGGAGACCCTAGAGAGGGAGACCCTAGAGAGAGGGAGACGCTAGAGATGGAGACCCTAGAGAGAGGGAACCTAGAGAGGGAGAACCTAGAGAGGGAGACCGTAGAGTGGAAGCCCCTAGAGAGAGGGAACCTAGAGAGAGGAGACCCTAGAGAGGGAACCCCTAGAGAGGGAGACCGTAGAGTGGAAGCCCCTAGAGAGAGGGAACCTAGAGAGAGGGAACCTAGAGAGGGAGACCCTAGAGAGGGAGACCCTAGAGAGAGGGAGACGCTAGAGATGGAGACCCTAGAGAGAGGGAACCTAGAGAGAGGGAACCTAGAGAGGGAGAACCTAGAGAGGGAGACCGTAGAGTGGAAGCCCCTAGAGAGAGGGAACCTAGAGAGGGAGACCCTAGAGAGGGAGAACCTAGAGAGGGAGACCGTAAAGTAGAAGCCCCTAGAGAGAGGGAACCTAGAGAGGGAGACCGTAGAGTGGAAGCCACTAGAGAGAGGGAACCTAGAGAGAGGGAACCTAGAGAGGGAGAACCTAGAGAGGGAGACCGTAGAGTGGAAGCCCCTAGAGAGAGGGAACCTAGAGAGAGGGAACCTAGAGAGGGAGACCCTAGAGAGGGAGAACCTAGAGAGGGAGACCGTAAAGTAGAAGCCCCTAGAGAGAGGGAACCTAGAGAGGGAGACCGTAGAGTGGAAGCCCCTAGAGAGAGGGAACCTAGAGAGAGGGAACCTAGAGAGGGAACCTAGAGAGGGAGAACCTAGAGAGGGAGACCGTAGAGTGGAAGCCCCTAGAGAGAGGGAACCTAGAGAGGGAGAACCTAGAGAGGGAGACCGTAGAGTGGAAGCCCCTAGAGAGAGGGAACCTAGAGAGAGGGAACCTAGAGAGGGAGAACCTAGAGAGGGAGACCGTAGAGTGGAAGCCCCTAGAGAGAGGGAACCTAGAGAGGGAGACCCTAGAGAGGGAGAACCTAGAGAGGGAGACCGTAAAGTAGAAGCCCCTAGAGAGAGGGAACCTAGAGAGGGAGACCGTAGAGTGGAAGCCACTAGAGAGAGGGAACCTAGAGAGAGGGAACCTAGAGAGGGAGAACCTAGAGAGGGAGACCGTAGAGTGGAAGCCCCTAGAGAGAGGGAACCTAGAGAGAGGGAACCTAGAGAGGGAGACCCTAGAGAGGGAGAACCTAGAGAGGGAGACCGTAAAGTAGAAGCCCCTAGAGAGAGGGAACCTAGAGAGGGAGACCGTAGAGTGGAAGCCCCTAGAGAGAGGGAACCTAGAGAGGGAACCTAGAGAGGGAACCTAGAGAGGGAGAACCTAGAGAGGGAGACCGTAGAGTGGAAGCCCCTAGAGAGAGGGAACCTAGAGAGAGGGAACCTAGAGAGGGAGAACCTAGAGAGGGAGACCGTAGAGTGGAAGCCCCTAGAGAGAGGGAACCTAGAGAGAGGGAACCTAGAGAGGGAGAACCTAGAGAGGGAGACCGTAGAGTGGAAGCCCCTAGAGAGAGGGAACCTAGAGAGGGAGACCCTAGAGAGGGAGAACCTAGAGAGGGAGACCGTAAAGTAGAAGCCCCTAGAGAGAGGGAACCTAGAGAGAGGGAACCTAGAGAGAGGGAGACCCTAGAGAGGGAACCCCTAGAGAGGGAGACCGTAGAGTGGAAGCCCCTAGAGAGAGGGAACCTAGAGAGAGGGAACCTAGAGAGGGAGACCCTAGAGAGGGAGACCCTAGAGAGAGGGAGACGCTAGAGATGGAGACCCTAGAGAGAGGGAACCTAGAGAGAGGGAACCTAGAGAGGGAGAACCTAGAGAGGGAGACCGTAGAGTGGAAGCCCCTAGAGAGAGGGAACCTAGAGAGAGGGAACCTAGAGAGGGAGAACCTAGAGAGGGAGACCGTAGAGTGGAAGCCCCTAGAGAGAGGGAACCTAGAGAGGGAGAACCTAGAGAGGGAGACCGTAGAGTGGAAGCCCCTAGAGAGAGGGAACCTAGAGAGAGGGAACCTAGAGAGGGAGAACCTAGAGAGGGAGACCGTAGAGTGGAAGCCCCTAGAGAGAGGGAACCTAGAGAGAGGGAACCTAGAGAGGGAGAACCTAGAGAGGGAGACCGTAGAGTGGAAGCCCCTAGAGAGAGGGAACCTAGAGAGGGAGAACCTAGAGAGGGAGACCGTAAAGTAGAAGCCCCTAGAGAGAGGGAACCTAGAGAGGGAGACCGTAGAGTGGAAGCCCCTAAAGAGAGGGAACCTAGAGAGGGAGAACCTAGAGAGGGAGACCGTAGAGTGGAAGCCCCTAGAGAGAGGGAACCTAGAGAGAGGGAACCTAGAGAGGGAGAACCTAGAGAGGGAGACCGTAGAGTGGAAGCCCCTAGAGAGAGGGAACCTAGAGAGGGAGAACCTAGAGAGGGAGACCGTAGAGTGGAAGCCCCTAGAGAGAGGGAACCTAGAGAGAGGGAACCTAGAGAGGGAGAACCTAGAGAGGGAGACCTGAGAGTGGAAGCCCCAGAGAGAGGGAACCTAGAGAGGGAACCTGAGAGAGACCTAGAGAGGGAGACCGTAGAGTGGAAGCCCCTAGAGAGAGGGAACCTGAGAGAGGGAACCTAGAGAGGGAGACCTGAGAGGAGAACCCTGAGAGGGAGACCGTAGAGTGGAAGCCCCTAGAGAGAGGGAACCTGAGAGAGGGAACCTAGAGAGGGAGAACCTAGAGAGGGAGACCGTAGAGTGGAAGCCCCTAGAGAGAGGGAACCTAGAGAGAGGGAACCTAGAGAGGGAGAACCTAGAGAGGGAGACCAGAGAGTGGAAGCCCCTAGAGAGGGAGACCTGAGAGGGAACCTAGAGAGGGAGACCTAGAGAGGGAGACCTAGAGAGAAGAGAGGAGACTAGAGAGGGAGACCCTAGAGAGGGAGACCTAGAGAGAGGGAACCCTAGAGAGGGAGACCAGAGAGTGGAAGCCACTAGAGAGAGGGAACCTAGAGAGAGGGAACCTAGAGAGGAGAACCTAGAGAGGGAGACCGAGAGTGGAAGCCCCTAGAGAGAGGGAACCTAGAGAGAGGGAACCTAGAGAGAGGTAACCTAGAGAGGGAGAACCTAGAGAGGGAGACCGTAAAGTAGAAGCCCCTAGAGAGAGGGAACCTAGAGAGGGAGACCGTAGAGTGGAAGCCCCTAGAGAGAGGGAACCTAGAGAGAGGGAACCTAGAGAGGGAGACCCTAGAGAGGGAGAACCTAGAGAGGGAGACTGAGAGTGGAAGCCCCTAGAGAGAGGGAACCTAGAGAGAGGGAACCTAGAGAGGAGAACCTAGAGAGGAGACTTAGAGTGGAAGCCCCTAGAGAGAGGGAACCTAGAGAGGGAACCCTAGAGAGGGAGAACCTGAGAGGGAGACCAGAGAGTGGAAGCCCCTAGAGAGAGGGAACCTAGAGAGGGAGACCCTAGAGAGGGAGAACCTAGAGAGGGAGACCGTAGAGTGGAAGCCCCTAGAGAGAGGGAACCTAGAGAGAGGGAACCTAGAGAGGGAGACCCTAGAGAGGGAGACCCTAGAGAGGGAGACCAGAGAGTGGAAGCCCCTAGAGAGAGGGAACCTAGAGAGAGGGAACCTAGAGAGGGAGACCCTAGAGAGGGAGACCCTAGAGAGAGGGAGACGCTAGAGATGGAGACCCTAGAGAGAGGGAACCTAGAGAGAGGGAACCTAGAGAGGGAGAACCTAGAGAGGGAGACCGTAGAGTGGAAGCCCCTAGAGAGAGGGAACCTAGAGAGAGGGAACCTAGAGAGGGAGAACCTAGAGAGGGAGACCTAGAGAGTGGAAGCCCCTAGAGAGAGGGAACCTAGAGAGGGAGAACCTAGAGAGGGAGACTGAGAGTGGAAGCCCCTAGAGAGAGGGAACCTAGAGAGAGGGAACCTAGAGAGGGAGAACCTAGAGAGGGAGACCGTAGAGTGGAAGCCCCTAGAGAGAGGGAACCTAGAGAGAGGGAACCTAGAGAGGGAGAACCTAGAGAGGGAGACCGTAGAGTGGAAGCCCCTAGAGAGAGGGAACCTAGAGAGGGAGACCCTAGAGAGGGAGACCAGAGAGTAGAAGCCCCTAGAGAGAGGGAACCTAGAGAGGGAGACCGTAGAGTGGAAGCCCCTAGAGAGAGGGAACCTAGAGAGGGAGAACCTAGAGAGGGAGACCGTAGAGTGGAAGCCCCTAGAGAGAGGGAACCTAGAGAGAGGGAACCTAGAGAGGGAGAACCTAGAGAGGGAGACCGTGAGAGTGGAAGCCCCTAGAGAGAGGGAACCTAGAGAGAGGGAACCTAGAGAGGGAGAACCTAGAGAGGGAGACCGTAGAGTGGAAGCCCCTAGAGAGAGGGAACCTAGAGAGAGGGAACCTAGAGAGGGAACCTAGAGAGGGAGAACCTAGAGAGGGAGACCGTGAGTGGAAGCCCTAGAGAGAGGGAACCTGAGAGAGGGAACCTAGAGAGGGAGAACCTAGAGAGGGAGACCGTAGAGTGGAAGCCCTAGAGAGAGGGAACCTGAGAGAGGGAACCTAGAGAGGGAGAACCTAGAGAGGGAGACCGTAGAGTGGAAGCCCCTAGAGAGAGGGAACCTAGAGAGGGAGACCCTAGAGAGGGAGAACCTAGAGAGGGAGACCGTAAAGTAGAAGCCCCTAGAGAGAGGGAACCTAGAGAGAGGGAACCTAGAGAGGGAGACCCCTAGAGAGGGAGACCGTAGAGTGGAAGCCCCTAGAGAGGGAACCTAGAGAGAGGGAACCTAGAGAGGGAGACCCTAGAGAGGGAGACCCTAGAGAGAGGGAGACGCTAGAGATGGAGACCCTAGAGAGAGGGAACCTAGAGAGAGGGAACCTAGAGAGGGAGAACCTAGAGAGGGAGACCGTAGAGTGGAAGCCCCTAGAGAGAGGGAACCTAGAGAGAGGGAACCTAGAGAGGGAGAACCTAGAGAGGGAGACCAGAGAGTGGAAGCCCCTGAGAGAGGGAACCAGAGAGGGAGAACCTAGAGAGGGAGACCTGTAGAGTGGAAGCCCCTAGAGAGAGGGAACCTAGAGAGAGGGAACCTAGAGAGGGAGAACCTAGAGAGGGAGACCGCAGAGTGGAAGCCCTAGAGAGAGGGAACCTAGAGAGAGGGAACCTAGAGAGGGAGAACCTAGAGAGGGAGACCGTAGAGTGGAAGCCCTAGAGAGAGGGAACCTGAGAGGAGAGAACCTAGAGAGGGAGACCAGAGAGTAGAAGCCCCTAGAGAGAGGGAACCTAGAGAGGGAGACCAGAGAGTGGAAGCCCTAAAGAGAGGGAACCTAGAGAGGGAGAACCTAGAGAGGGAGACCAGAGTGGAAGCCCCTAGAGAGAGGGAACCTGGAGAGGGGAACCTAGAGAGGGAGAACCTAGAGAGGGAGACCGTAGAGTGGAAGCCCCTAGAGAGAGGGAACCTAGAGAGAGGGAACCTAGAGAGGGAGAACCTAGAGAGGGAGACCGTAGAGTGGAAGCCCCTAGAGAGGGAACCTAGAGAGGAGGGAACCTAGAGAGGGAGACCGAGGTGGAAGCCCCTAGAGAGGGAACCTAGAGAGGGAACCTAGAGAGGGAGAACCTAGAGAGGGAGACCGTAGAGTGGAAGCCCCTAGAGAGGGAACAGAGAGAGGGAACCTAGAGAGGGAGACCTAGAGAGGGAGAACCTAGAGAGGGAGACCGAGAGTGGAAGCCCCTAGAGAGAGGGAACCTAGAGAGGGAGACCTAGAGAGGGAGAACCTAGAGAGGGAGACCTGTAAAGTAGAAGCCCCTAGAGAGAGGGAACCTGAGAGGGAGACTGTAGAGTGGAAGCCCCTAGAGAGAGGGAACCTAGAGAGAGGGAACCTAGAGAGGGAGAACCTAGAGAGGGAGACCGTAGAGTGGAAGCCCCCTAGAGAGGGAACCTAGAGAGAGGGAACCTAGAGGGAGACCTAGAGAGGGAGAACCTAGAGAGAGGAGACCGTAAAGTAGAAGCCCCTAGAGGGAACCTAGAGAGAGGGGAACCTGAGAGGGAGACCTAGAGAGGGAGACCTAGAGAGGAACCCCTAGAGGGAGACCGTAGAGTGGAAGCCCCTAGAGAGAGGGAACCTAGAGAGAGGGGGAACCTAGAGAGGGAGACCCTAGAGAGGGAGACCCTAGAGAGAGAGGGAGGCTAGAGATGGAGACCTAGAGAGAGAGGGAACCTAGAGAGGGAACCTAGAGAGGGAGAACCTAGAGAGGGAGACCCGTAGAGTGGAAGCCCCTAGAGAGGGAACCTAGAGAGGGAGAACCTAGAGAGGGAGACCCAGAGTAGAAGCCCCTAGAGAGAGGGAACCTGAGAGGGAGACCTGGAGAGGGAAGCCCCTAGAGAGAGGGAACCCAGAGAGAGGGAACCTAGAGAGGGAGACCCTAGAGAGGAGAACCTAGAGAGGGAGACCGTAGTAGAAGCCCTAGAGAGAGGGAACCTGAGAGGGAGACCGTAGAGTGGAAGCCCTGAGAGGGAACCTGAGAGAGGGAACCTAGAGAGGGAGACCTAGAGAGGAACCTAGAGAGGGAGACCGAGAGTGGAAGCCCCTAGAGAGAGGGAACCTAGAGAGGAACCTAGAGGAGACCCTAGAGAGGGAACCCCTAGAGGGAGACCGTAGAGTGGAAGCCCCTAGAGGAACCTAGAGAGAGGGAACCTAGAGAGGAGACCTAGAGAGGAACCTAGAGAGGGAGACCGTAGAGTGGAAGCCCCTAGAGAGAGGGAACCTAGAGAGAGGAGAACCTAGAGAGGGAGACCTAGAGAGGAGAAGCCCCTAGAGAGAGGAGACCTAGAGAGAGGAGACCTAGAGAGGGAGACCTGAGAGAGGGAACCTAGAGAGAGGGAGACCTAGAGAGGGAAGCCCCTAGAGAGAGGGAACCTAGAGAGGGAGACCTAGAGAGGAAGCCCTAGAGAGGGAACCTAGAGAGGGAGAACCTAGAGGGACCTGAGAGGGAAGCCCCTAGAGAGAGGGAACCTAGAGAGGAGAACCTAGAGAGAGGGAACCTAGAGAGGAGGGAACCTAGAGAGGGAGACCTAGAGAGGGAGACCAGAGAGTGGAAGCCCCTAGAGAGAGGGAACCTAGAGAGAGGGAACCTAGAGAGGGAGAACCTAGAGAGGGAGACCTGAGAGTGGAAGCCCCTAGAGAGAGGGAACCTAGAGAGAGGGAACCTAGAGAGGGAGAACCTAGAGAGGGAGACCTAGAGAGGGAAGCCCTAGAGAGAGGGAACCTAGAGAGAGGGAACCTAGAGAGGGAGACCCTAGAGAGGGAGAACCTAGAGAGGGAGACCGTAGAGTGGAAGCCCCTAGAGAGAGGGAACCTAGAGAGGGAGACCCTAGAGAGGGAGAACCTAGAGAGGAGACCAGTAGAGAAGCCCCTAGAGAGGGAACCTAGAGAGGAGAACCTAGAGAGGGAGACCGTAGAGTGGAAGCCCCTAGAGAGAGGGAACCTAGAGAGAGGGAACCTAGAGAGGAGAACCTAGAGAGAGGGAGACCGTAGAGTGGAAGCCCCTAGAGAGAGGGAACCTAGAGAGAGGGAACCTAGAGAGGGAGAACCTAGAGAGGGAGACCTAGAGAGAGAAGTGGAAGCCCCTAGAGAGAGGGAACCTAGAGAGGGAACCTAGAGAGGGAGACCCTAGAGAGGGAGACCCTAGAGAGGGAACCCCTAGAGAGGGAGACCGTAGAGTGGAAGCCCCTAGAGAGAGGGAACCTAGAGAGAGGGAACCTAGAGAGGGAGACCCTAGAGAGGGAGACCTAGAGAGGGAGACCGTAGAGTGGAAGCCCCTAGAGAGAGGGAACCTAGAGAGAGGGAACCTAGAGAGGGAGAACCTAGAGAGGGAGACCGTAGAGTGGAAGCCCCTAGAGAGAGGGAACCTAGAGAGAGGGAACCTAGAGAGGGAGAACCTAGAGAGGGAGACCGTAGAGTGGAAGCCCCTAGAGAGAGGGAACCTAGAGAGGGAGAACCTAGAGAGGGAGACCGTAGAGTGGAAGCCCCTAGAGAGAGGGAACCTAGAGAGAGGGAACCTAGAGAGGGAGACCCTAGAGAGGGAGAACCTAGAGAGGGAGACCAGAGAGTGGAAGCCCCTAGAGAGAGGGAACCTAGAGAGAGGAGACCAGAGAGGAAGCCCTAGAGAGGGAGACCCTAGAGAGGGAGACCTAGAGAGGGAAGCCCCAGAGAGAGGGAACCTAGAGAGAGGGAACCTAGAGAGGGAGAACCTAGAGAGGGAGACCCTAGAGAGAGGGAACCTAGAGAGAGGGAACCTAGAGAGGAGACCTAGAGGGAGACCCTAGAGAGAGGGAGACCTGAGAGAGGGAAGCCCCTAGAGAGGGAGAACCTGAGAGGGAGACTGTAGAGTGGAAGCCCCTAGAGAGAGGGAACCTAGAGAGAGGGAACCTAGAGAGAGGGAGACCAGAGAGGGAAGCCCCCTAGAGAGGGAGACCTGCAGAGAGGGAACCCTAGAGAGGAGACCTAGAGAGGAGACCCTAGAGAGGGAACCTAGAGAGGGAGACCTAGAGATGGAGACCCTAGAGAGAGGGAACCTAGAGAGAGGGAACCTGAGAGGGAGACCCTAGAGAGGGAACCCTAGAGAGGGAGACTAGAGAGTGGAAGCCCCTAGAGAGAGGGAACCCAGAGAGAGGGAACCTAGAGAGGAGACCTAGAGAGAGGGAAGCCCCTAGAGAGAGGAGACCTAGAGAGGGAGACCCTAGAGAGAGGGAACCTAGAGAGGGAACCAGAGAGAGAGAGGAACCTAGAGAGGGAGACCTAGAGAGTGGAAGCCCTAGAGAGGGAACCCAGAGAGGGAACCTAGAGAGGGAGAACCTAGAGAGGGAGACTAGAGAGTGGAAGCCCCTAGAGAGAGGGAACCTAGAGAGAGGAGACCAGAGAGGGAGACCTAGAGAGGGAGAGAGAGAACCTAGAGAGAGGAACCTAGAGAGAGGGAACCTAGAGAGGAGAACCCTAGAGAGGGAGACCAGAGTGGAAGCCCCTAGAGAGAGGGAACCTAGAGAGAGGGAACCTAGAGAGGGAGAGAGAGAACCTAGAGAGGGAGACCCTAGAGAGTGGAAGCCCCTAGAGAGGGAACCTAGAGAGAGGGAACCTAGAGAGGGAGAACCTAGAGAGGGAGACCGTAGAGTGGAAGCCCCTAGAGAGAGGGAACCTAGAGAGGGAGACCTAGAGAGGGAGAACCTAGAGAGAGGAGAACCCCTAGAGAGAGGGAACCTAGAGAGGGAACCTGAGAGAGGAGAACCTAGAGAGGGAGACCGAGGAACCCTAGAGAGGGAGACCTGAGAGAGGAGGAACCTAGAGAGAGGGAACCTAGAGAGAGGGAACCAGAGAGGGAGAACCTAGAGAGGGAGACCGTAGAGAGGGAAGCCCCTAGAGAGAGGGAACCTGAGAGAGGAGAACCTAGAGAGAGGGAGACCTAGAGAGAGGGAACCCAGAGAGAGGAGAACCTAGAGAGGGAGACCGTAGAGTGGAAGCCCCTAGAGAGAGGGAACCTAGAGAGGGAACCTAGAGAGGAGACCCTAGAGAGGGAACCTAGAGAGGGAGACCGTAGAGTGGAAGCCTAGAGAGAGGGAACCTAGAGAGAGGGAACCTAGAGAGGAGAACCTAGAGAGGGAGACCGTAGAGTGGAAGCCCCTAGAGAGGGAACCTAGAGAGGGAGACAGAGAGTGGAAGCCCCTAGAGAGAGGGAACCTAGAGAGAGGGAACCTAGAGAGGGAGACCTAGAGAGGGAGACCTAGAGTGGAAGCCCCTAGAGAGAGGGAACCTAGAGAGAGGGAACCTAGAGAGGGAGACCTAGAGAGAGGAACAGAGAGGGAGACCTAGAGAGAGAGGGAAGCCCAGAGAGGGAACCTGAGAGAGGAACCTAGAGAGAGAACCCTAGAGAGAGGAGACCCTAGAGAGGGAGACCCTAGAGAGGGAGACCGTAGAGAGTGGAAGCCCCTAGAGAGAGGGAACCTAGAGAGAGGGAGACCTAGAGAGGGAGACCTAGAGAGGGAGACAGTAGAGTGGAGACCTAGAGAGAGGAACCTAGAGAGAGGGAACCTAGAGAGGGAGAACCTAGAGAGGGAGACTAGAGGAGAGAGAGAGGGAACCTAGAGAGAGGGAACCTAGAGAGAGGAGACCTAGAGAGAGAGAGAAGCCCCTGAGAGAGGGAACCTGAGAGAGAGGACCTAGAGAGTGGAGACCCCTAGAGAGAGGGAACCTAGAGAGGAGAACCTAGAGAGAGGAGACCCTAGAGAGGGAGAACCTAGAGAGGGAGACCTGGAGAGGAAGCCCCTAGAGAGAGGGAACCTAGAGAGAGGAGACCGTAGAGTGGAAGCCCCTAGAGAGAGGGAACCTAGAGAGAGGGGAACCTAGAGAGAGGGAGACCTAGAGAGGGAGACCTAGAGAGGGAGACCTAGAGAGGTAGAGGGAAGCCCCTAGAGAGGGAACCTAGAGAGAGGAACCTAGAGAGGAGACCCTCAGAGAGGGAACCTAGAGAGGGAGACCGTAGAGTGGAAGCCCCTAGAGAGAGGGAACCTAGAGAGAGGGAACCTAGAGAGAGGGAGACCCTAGAGAGGGAACCTAGAGAGGGAGACCGTAGAGTGGAAGCCCCTAGAGAGGGAACCTAGAGAGAGGGAACCTAGAGAGGGAGAACCTAGAGAGGAGACCTAGAGAGGGAGACCCCTAGAGAGAGGGAACCTAGAGAGAGGAGACCTAGAGAGAGGTAACCTAGAGAGGGAGAACCTAGAGAGGGAGACCGTAGAGTGGAAGCCCCTAGAGAGAGGGAACCTAGAGAGAGGGAGACCGTAGAGTGGAAGCCCCTAGAGAGAGGGAACCTAGAGAGAGGGAACCCTAGAGAGGGAGACCCTAGAGAGGGAGACCGTAGAGTGGAAGCCCCTAGAGAGAGAGAACCTAGAGAGAGGGAACCTAGAGAGGGAGAACCTAGAGAGGGAGACCGTAGAGTGGAAGCCCCTAGAGAGAGGGAACCTAGAGAGAGGGAACCTAGAGAGGAGACCTGAGAGAGGAACCCTAGAGAGGGAGACCTAGAGAGTGGAAGCCCTAGAGAGGGAACCTAGAGAGGAGAACCTAGAGAGGGAGACCTGAGAGAGTGGAAGCCCCTAGAGAGAGGGAACCTAGAGAGAGGGAACCTAGAGAGGGAGACCCAGAGAGGAGAGAGAGGGAGACCGTAGAGTGGAAGCCCTAGAGAGAGGGAACCTAGAGAGAGGGAACCTAGAGAGGAGACCTAGAGAGGGAGAACCTAGAGAGGGAGACCGTAGAGTGGAAGCCCCTAGAGAGAGGGAACCTAGAGAGGGAGACCCTAGAGAGGAGAACCTAGAGAGGGAGACCAGAAGCCCTAGAGAGAGGGAACCTAGAGAGAGAGAACCCCAGAGAGGGAGACCGTGAGAGTGGAAGCCCCTAGAGAGAGGGAACCTAGAGAGAGGGAACCTAGAGAGGGAGAACCTAGAGAGGGAGACCGTAGAGAGGAAGCCCCTAGAGAGAGGGAACCTAGAGAGAGGGAACCTAGAGAGGGAGACCCTAGAGAGAGGAGAACCTAGAGAGGGAGACCGTAGAGAGAAGCCCTAGAGAGAGGAACCTAGAGAGGGAACCTAGAGAGGGAGGAACCTAGAGAGGGAGACCCTAGAGAGGGAGACGCCAGAGTGGAGCCCCTAGAGAGAGGGAACCTAGAGAGAGGGAACCTAGAGAGGAGAACCTAGAGGGAGACCGTAGAGTGGAAGCCCCTGAGAGAGGGAACCTGAGAGGGAACCTAGAGAGGGAGACCTAGAGAGGGAGACCGTGGAGTGGAGACCTAGAGAGAGGGAACCTAGAGAGAGGGAACCTAGAGAGGGAGAACCTAGAGAGGGAGACCGTAGAGTGGAAGCCCCTAGAGAGAGGGAACCTAGAGAGGGAGACCTAGAGAGGGAACCTAGAGAGGGAGAGAGAGAACCTAGAGAGAGAACCTAGAGAGGGAGACCTAGAGTGGAAGCCCCTAGAGAGAGGGAACCTAGAGAGAGGGAACCTAGAGAGGAGACCCTAGAGAGGGAGACCTAGAGAGGGAGACTGAGACCTAGAGAGGGAACCTAGAGAGAGGGAACCCAGAGAGGGAGACCTAGAGAGGGAAGCCCCTAGAGAGAGGGAACCTAGAGAGAGGGAACCTAGAGAGAGGAGACCCTAGAGAGGGAACCCCTAGAGAGGGAGACCGTAGAGTGGAAGCCCCTAGAGAGAGGGAACCTAGAGAGAGGGAACCTAGAGAGAGGGAGACCCTAGAGAGGGAGAACCTAGAGAGGGAGACCGTAGAGTGGAAGCCCCTAGAGAGAGGGAACCTAGAGAGAGGGAACCTAGAGAGGGAGACCCTAGAGAGGGAACCCTAGAGGGAGACCTAGAGAGTGGAAGCCCCTAGAGAGAGGGAACCTAGAGAGAGGGAACCTAGAGAGGGAGAACCTAGAGAGGAGACCAGAGAGGGAGACCCTAGAGAGGGAGACTAGAGAGAGGGAGACCTAGAGAGAGGGAACCCTAGAGAGGGAGAACCTAGAGAGGGAGACCGTAGAGTGGAAGCCCTAGAGAGAGGAACCTAGAGAGAGGGAGACCTAGAGAGGAAGCCCTAGAGAGGGAACCTAGAGAGAGGGAACCTAGAGAGGGAGACCCTAGAGAGGAGACCTAGAGAGAGGAGACCGTAGAGATGGAGACCTAGAGAGAGGGAACCTAGAGAGAGGGAACCTAGAGAGGGAGAACCTAGAGAGGGAGACCGTAGAGTGGAAGCCCCTAGAGAGAGGGAACCTAGAGAGGGAACCTAGAGAGGAGAACCTAGAGAGGGAGACCTAGAGAGGGAAGCCCCTAGAGAGAGGGAACCTAGAGAGAGGAACCTAGAGAGGGAGACCCTAGAGAGGGAGACCCCAGAGAGGGAGACCCTAGAGAGAGGGAACCTAGAGAGGAGAGAGAGGAACCTAGAGAGAGGAACCTAGAGAGGGAACCTAGAGAGGGAGACCCTAGAGAGGAGACCCTAGAGAGAGGGAGACCTAGAGAGAGGGAACCTAGAGAGAGGAGACCTAGAGAGGGAGAACCTAGAGAGGAGACCGTAGAGTGGAAGCCCCTAGAGAGAGGGAACCTGAGAGAGGGAACTAGAGAGAGGAGAACCTAGAGAGGGGAACCCCTAGAGAGGGAGACCGTAGAGAGTGGAAGCCCCTAGAGAGAGGGAACCTAGAGAGAGGGAACCCAGAGAGAGGGAGACCCTAGAGAGGGAACCCTAGAGAGGGAGACCCAGAGAGAGGGAAGCCCTAGAGAGAGGGAACCTAGAGAGGGAACCTAGAGAGGGAGACCTAGAGAGGAACCTAGAGAGGGAGACCGTAGAGTGGAAGCCCCTAGAGAGAGGGAACCTAGAGAGAGGGAACCTAGAGAGGGAGAACCTAGAGAGGGAGACCTAGAGAGTGGAAGCCCCTAGAGAGAGGGAACCTAGAGAGAGGAGACCTAGAGAGGGAGAACCTAGAGAGGGAGACTCAGAGTGGAAGCCCCTAGAGAGAGGGAACCTAGAGAGAGGGAACCTAGAGAGGAGAGAACCTAGAGAGGGAGACCAGAGAGTGGAAGCCCTAGAGAGAGGGAACCTAGAGAGAGGGAACCTAGAGAGGGAGACCCTAGAGAGGGAGACCCTAGAGAGAGGGAGACGCTAGAGATGGAGACCCCAGAGAGAGGGAACCTAGAGAGAGAACCTAGAGAGGGAGACCTAGAGAGAAGACTAGAGAGAGGGAACCTAGAGAGGGAACCTAGAGAGAGGGAGACCCTAGAGAGGGAGAACCTAGAGAGGAGAGAGAGAGAGAGACCAGAGAGTGGAAGCCCTAGAGAGAGGGAACCTAGAGAGAGGGAACCTAGAGAGAGAACCTAGAGAGAGACCTAGAGAGGGAGACCCTAGAGAGAGGGAGACCTAGAGAGAGGAGAACCTAGAGAGAGGGAACCTAGAGAGGGAGAACCTAGAGAGGGAGACCTGGGAGTGGAAGCCCCTAGAGAGAGGGAACTCAGAGAGAGGAGACCTAGAGAGGGAGGAACCTAGAGAGGGAGACCGTAGAGTGGAAGCCCCTAGAGAGAGGGAACCTAGAGAGAGGGAGACCAGAGAGAGGGAAGCCCTAGAGAGAGGGAACCTAGAGAGAGGGAGACTGAGAGGGAGAACCTAGAGAGGGAGACCCAGAGAGGGGAACCCCAGAGAGAGGAGACCTAGAGAGGGAACTCCAGAGAGGGAGACCCTAGAGAGGGAGACCCTGAGGGAGACCTGAGAGGAGACCCTAGAGAGGGAACCTAGAGAGAGGGAACCTAGAGAGGGAGACCTAGAGTGGAAGCCCAGAGAGAGGGAACCTAGAGAGAGGGAACCTAGAGAGGGAACCTAGAGAGGGAGACCCAGAGAGTGGAAGCCCCTAGAGAGAGGGAACCTAGAGAGAGGGAACCTAGAGAGGGAGAACCTAGAGAGGGAGACCTAGAGAGGAAGCCCCTAGAGAGAGGGAACCCTAGAGAGAGGGAACCCTAGAGAGGGAGAACCTAGAGAGGGAGACCGTAGAGGAGGAAGCCCTAGAGAGAGGGAACCTAGAGAGAGGGAACCTAGAGAGAGGGAGACCCTAGAGAGGGAACTCAGAGAGGGAGACCCTAGAGAGAGGGAGAGATGCTAGAGATGGAGACCCCAGAGAGAGGGAACCTAGAGAGAGGGAACCCAGAGAGGGAGAACCTAGAGAGGAGACCGTAGAGTGGAAGCCCCTAGAGAGAGGGAACCTAGAGAGAGGGAGACTCAGAGAGGGAGAACCTAGAGAGGGAGACCAGAGAGTGGAAGCCCTAGAGAGAGGGAACCTAGAGAGAGGGAGACCTAGAGAGGGAGAACCTAGAGAGGGAGACCGTAGAGTGGAAGCCCCTAGAGAGAGGGAACCTAGAGAGAGGGAACCTAGAGAGGGAGAACCTAGAGAGGGAGAACCTAGAGAGGGAGACCCTAGAGAGAGGGAACCTAGAGAGGGAACCTAGAGAGGGAGAACCCTAGAGAGAGAGAGACCTAGAGAGAGGGAAGCCCCCTAGAGAGAGGGAACCTAGAGAGAGGAGAACCTAGAGAGAGGAGAACCTAGAGAGGGAGACCAGAGAGTGGAAGCCCCAGAGAGAGGGAACTAGAGAGGGAGACCTAGAGAGGGAGACCCTAGAGAGAGGGAACCTAGAGAGGGAGGAACCTAGAGAGGGAGACCTAGAGGAAGCCCTAGAGAGAGGGAACCTGAGAGAGGGAACCTAGAGAGGGAGACCCTAGAGAGGGAGAACCTAGAGAGGGAGACCGTAGAGTGGAAGCCCTAGAGAGAGGGAACCTAGAGAGAGGGAACCCAGAGAGGGAGACCTAGAGAGGGAGACTGTAGAGAGGAAGCCCCTAGAGAGAGGGAACCTAGAGAGGGAACCTAGAGAGGGAGACCCTAGAGAGGGAGACCCTAGAGAGAGGGAGACCTGAGAGGGAAGCCCCTAGAGAGAGGGAACCTAGAGAGAGGGAACCTAGAGAGGGAGAACCTAGAGAGGGAGACCGTAGAGTGGAAGCCCCTAGAGAGGGAACCTAGAGAGGGAACCCAGAGAGGGAGAACCTAGAGAGGGAGACTGAGAGTGGAAGCCCCTAGAGAGAGGGAACCTAGAGAGAGGAGAACCTAGAGAGGGAGAGCCTAGAGAGGGAGAGAGGGAAGCCCTAGAGAGAGGGAGACCTAGAGAGAGGAGACCCTAGAGAGGGAACCCCAGAGAGAGGGAGACCGTAGAGTGGAAGCCCCTAGAGAGAGGGAACCTAGAGAGAGGGAACCTAGAGAGGGAGACCCTAGAGAGGGAGACCCTAGAGAGAGGGAGACGCTAGAGATGGAGACCCTAGAGAGAGGGAACCTAGAGAGAGGGAACCTAGAGAGGGAGAACCTAGAGAGGGAGACCGTAGAGTGGAAGCCCCCAGAGAGAGGGAACCTAGAGAGGGAGAACCTAGAGAGGGAGAACCTAGAGAGGGAGACCCTAGAGAGAGGGAACCTAGAGAGAGGAGACCTAGAGAGGGAGAGCCTAGAGAGGGGAACCCAGAGAGAGGGAACCTAGAGAGGAGACCTAGAGAGAGGGAACCTAGAGAGAGGGAACCCTAGAGAGGGAACCTAGAGAGAGGGAACCTAGAGAGGGAGAACCTAGAGAGGGAAGACCTAGAGAGGGAGACCCTAGAGAGAGGGAACCTAGAGAGAGGGAACCTAGAGAGGGAACCTAGAGAGGGAGACCTGCAGAGTGGAAGCCCCTAGAGAGAGGGAACCTAGAGAGAGGGAACCTAGAGAGAGGAGACCCTAGAGAGGGAGACCCCTAGAGAGAGGGAACCCTAGAGAGGGAGACCCTAGAGAGGGAACCTGAGAGAGGGAACCTGAGAGGAGAACCTAGAGAGGGAGACCTAGAGAGAGGGAACCTAGAGAGGGAACCTAGAGAGGGAGACCTAGAGAGGGAGACCCTAGAGAGAGGAGACGAGAGATGGAAGCCCCTAGAGAGAGGGAACCTAGAGAACCCTAGAGAGGGAGAACCTAGAGAGAGGAGAGGGCTCAGAGAGAGTGGAAGCCCCTAGAGAGAGGGAACCCAGAGAGAGGGAACCTAGAGAGAGGGAGACCTAGAGAGGGAACCTCTAGAGAGGGAGACCGTAGAGTGGAAGCCCCTAGAGAGAGGGAACCTAGAGAGAGGAGAACCTAGAGAGAGGGAGACCCTAGAGAGGGAACCTAGAGAGGAGACTGCAGAGGTGGAAGCCCCTAGAGAGAGGGAACCTAGAGAGAGGGAACCTAGAGAGGAGAACTCAGAGAGGGAGACCTAGAGAGGGAGACCCTAGAGAGAGGGAGACCCAGAGAGGAGACCCTAGAGAGAGGGAACCTAGAGAGGAGAACCTAGAGAGGGAGACCCAGAGAGGGAAGCCCCTAGAGAGAGGGAACCTAGAGAGAGGGAGACCTAGAGAGGAAGCCCCCAGAGAGAGGGAGACAGAGAGAGGGAACCTAGAGAGGGGAGACCCTAGAGAGGGAGAACCCCTAGAGAGAGGAGACTGTAGAGTGGAAGCCCTAGAGAGAGGGAACCTAGAGAGAGGGAACCCAGAGAGGGAGACCTAGAGAGACCGAGAGGGAACCCCAGAGAGAGGGAGACCTAGAGAGGAGACCCTAGAGAGAGGGAACCTAGAGAGAGGGAACCTAGAGAGGGAGACCTAGAGAGAGGGAACCCAGAGAGGGAGACCTGAGAGAGGGAACCTAGAGAGGGAACCTAGAGAGAGGAGACTGTAGAGTGGAGACCTAGAGAGAGGGAACCTAGAGAGAGGGAACCTAGAGAGGGAGAACCTAGAGAGGGAGACCGTAGAGTGGAAGCCCCTAGAGAGAGGGAACCTAGAGAGAGGGAACCTAGAGAGAGGAGACCCTAGAGAGGGAACCTAGAGAGGGAGACCGTAGAGTGGAAGCCCAGAGAGAGGGAACCTAGAGAGAGGGAACCTAGAGAGAGGGAGAGAGAGAGGGAGGAGACCCAGAGTGGAAGCCCCTAGAGAGAGGGAACCTAGAGAGAGGGAACCTAGAGAGGGAGAACCTAGAGAGGGAGACCTCAGAGAGAGGGAGACCTAGAGAGAGGGAGACCTAGAGATGGAGAACCTAGAGAGGGAGACTCTAGAGAGGGAACCTAGAGAGGAGACAGAGAGTGGAAGCCTAGAGAGAGGGAACCTAGAGAGGGAGACCCTAGAGAGGGAGAACCTAGAGAGGGAGACCAGAGAGAGGGAAGCCCTAGAGAGAGGGAACCTAGAGAGAGGGAACCTAGAGAGGGAGAACCTAGAGAGGAGACCTAGAGAGAGAACCTAGAGAGGGAGACCTAGAGAGAGAGGGAACCTAGAGAGGGGGAACCTAGAGAGGGAGCCCAGAGAGGGAACCCTAGAGAGAGGGAACCCAGAGAGAGGAGAACCTAGAGAGAGGGAGACCCAGAGAGGGAACCCCTAGAGAGGGAGACCAGAGAGTGGAAGCCCCTAGAGAGGGAGAGAGAGGGAACCCTAGAGAGAGGGAACCTAGAGAGGGAGAACCTAGAGAGGGAGACCCTAGAGAGGGAGACTGAGAGAGGGAGACCCCTAGAGAGAGGGACAGAGAGGGAGAACCCTAGAGAGGGAGACCTAGAGAGGGAACCCAGAGAGAGGGAACCTAGAGAGAGGGAGACCTAGAGAGGGAGACCTAGAGAGGGGAGAACCTAGAGAGGGAGACCGTGAGAGGGAAGCCTGAGAGAGGGAACCTAGAGAGGGAGACCTGAGAGGAAGCCTAGAGAGAGGAACCTGAGAGAGGGAGACCAGAGAGGGAGACCCTAGAGAGGAGACCCTAGAGAGAGGGAGACCTAGAGATGGAGACCTAAGAGAGGGAACCCAGAGAGGAACCCTAGAGGGAGAACCTAGAGAGGGAGACTGAGAGTGGAAGCCCCTAGAGAGAGGGAACCCAGAGAGAGGGAACCCAGAGAGGGAGAACCTAGAGAGGGAGACCTGAGAGAGAGGGAACCTAGAGAGAGGGAACCTAGAGAGGGAGAACCTGAGAGAGGAGACCGTAGAGAGTGGAAGCCCCTAGAGAGAGGGAACCTAGAGAGGGAGACCTAGAGAGAGGAGAACCTAGAGAGGGAGACCAGAGAGTAGAAGCCCTAGAGAGAGGGAGACCCTAGAGAGAGGGAGACCCTAGAGAGAGGAAGCCCTAGAGAGAGGGAACCTAGAGAGGGAGACCCAGAGAGTGGAAGCCCTAGAGAGAGGGAACCTAGAGAGAGGGAACCTAGAGAGGGAGAACCTCAGAGAGGGAGACCCTAGAGGGAACCCCAGAGAGAGAGAAGAGTGGAGACCCTAGAGAGGGAGACCTAGAGAGGGAGACCTAGAGAGAGGGAACCTGAGAGAGGGACCTAGAGAGGGAGACCTAGAGAGGGAGACCGTAGAGAGGAGAGCCCCTAGAGAGAGGGAACCTAGAGAGAGGGAAACCTAGAGAGAGGGAGACCCTAGAGAGGGAGACCCTAGAGAGGGAGACCAGAGTGGAAGCCCCTAGAGAGAGGGAACCTAGAGAGAGGGAACCTAGAGAGGAGAGAGGGAGACCTAGAGAGGGAGACCTGAGAGGGAACCTAGAGAGGGAACCTAGAGAGAGGGAACCTGAGAGAGGGAGACCTAGAGAGAGGGAGACCTAGAGAGAGGGAACCTAGAGAGGGAGACCCTAGAGAGGGAGAACCTAGAGAGGGAGACCTAGAGAGGGAAGCCCCAGAGAGAGGGAACCTAGAGAGAGGGAACCTAGAGAGAGGAGAACCTAGAGAGGGAGACCTAGAGAGTGGAAGCCCCAGAGAGAGGGAACCCTAGAGAGAGGGAACCTAGAGAGAGGAGAACCCAGAGAGGGAGAACCTAGAGAGGGAGACCAGAGAGTGGAAGCCCCTAGAGAGAGGGAACCCAGAGAGAGGGAACCTAGAGAGGGAGACCTAGAGAGGGAGACCCAGAGAGAGGGAGACCTAGAGAGGAACCCCCTAGAGAGAGGGAACCTAGAGAGGGAGAACCTAGAGAGGGAGACCCTAGAGAGAGGAAGCCCTAGAGAGAGGGAACCAGAGAGAGGGAACCTAGAGAGAGGGAACCTAGAGAGGGAGAACCAGAGAGGGAGACCGTAGAGTGGAAGCCCCTAGAGAGAGGGAACCTAGAGAGGGGGAACCTAGAGAGGGAGAACCTAGAGAGGGAGACCGTGAGAGTGGAAGCCCCTAGAGAGAGGAACCTAGAGAGGGAGACCGTGAGAGTGGAAGCCCCTAGAGAGAGGGAACCTAGAGAGGGAGACCGTAGAGTGGAAGCCCTAGAGAGAGGGAACCTAGAGAGGGAGCCTAGAGAGGGAGAACCTAGAGAGGGAGACCTAGAGTGGAAGCCCCTAGAGAGAGGGAACCTAGAGAGAGGGAACCTAGAGAGGGAGACCTAGAGAGGGAGAACCTAGAGAGGGAGACCTAGAGAGAGGAAGCCCCTAGAGAGGAGAACCTAGAGAGAGGGGGAACCTAGAGAGAGGGAGACCTAGAGAGAGGAGAGAGAGAGGAGAACCTAGAGAGGAGACCAGTGAGTGGAAGCCCCTGAGAGAGGGAACCTAGAGAGGGAACCTAGAGAGGAGAACCTAGAGAGGGAGACCGTAGAGTGGAAGCCCCTAGAGAGAGGGAACCTAGAGAGAGGGAACCTAGAGAGGGAGACCCTAGAGAGGGAGAACCTAGAGAGGGAGACCCTAGAGAGGAAGCCCCTAGAGAGAGGGAACCTAGAGAGAGGGAACCTAGAGAGGGAGAACCTAGAGAGGGAGACCCTAGAGAGAGGGAAGCCCTAGAGAGGGAGACCTAGAGAGAGGGAACCTAGAGAGGGAGAACCTAGAGAGGGAGACCGTGAGAGTGGAAGCCCCTAGAGAGAGGGAACCTAGAGAGAGGGAACCTAGAGAGAGAGAACCTAGAGAGGGAGACCGTAGAGTGGAAGCCCCTAGAGAGAGGGAACCTAGAGAGAGGGAACCTAGAGAGGGAGACCCTAGAGAGGGAGAACCTAGAGAGGGAGACCGTAGAGTGGAAGGCTAGAGAGAGGGAACCTAGAGAGAGGGAACCTAGAGAGGAGACCCTAGAGAGGAGAACCTAGAGAGGGAGACCGTAGAGTGGAAGCCCCTAGAGAGAGGGAACCTAGAGAGAGGGAACCTAGAGAGGGAGACCTAGAGAGGGAGACCGTAGAGTGGAAGCCCCTAGAGAGAGGGAACCTAGAGAGAGGGAACCTAGAGAGGGAGAACCTAGAGAGGGAGACCTAGAGAGAGGAGACCCCAGAGAGAGGGAGACCTAGAGAGGAGACCCTAGAGAGGGAGAACCTAGAGAGGGAGACCGTGAGAGTGGAAGCCCCTAGAGAGAGGGAACCTAGAGAGAGGGAACCTAGAGAGAGGGAGACCCTAGAGAGGGAACCTAGAGAGGGAGACCGTAGAGTGGAGAGCCCCTGAGAGAGGGAACCTGAGAGAGAGAGAACCTAGAGAGGGAGACCCAGAGAGGGAGACCTCAGAGAGGGAGACCAGAGAGTGGAAGCCCCTAGAGAGAGGGAACCTAGAGAGAGGAGACCTAGAGAGGGAGACCCTAGAGAGAGGGAGACCTAGAGAGGAGACCCTAGAGAGGAGAACCTAGAGAGGAGAACCTAGAGAGGGAGAGAGAGGAACCTAGAGAGAGGAGAACCTAGAGAGGGAGACCTGAGAGTGGAAGCCCCTAGAGAGGGAACCTAGAGAGAGGGAACCTAGAGAGGGAGACCCTAGAGAGGAGACCCTAGAGAGAGGAGATGCTAGAGATGGAGACCCTGAGAGGGAACCTAGAGAGAGGGAACCTAGAGAGGAGAACCTAGAGAGGGAGACCGTAGAGTGGAAGCCCCCTAGAGAGAGGGAACCTAGAGAGAGGGAACCTAGAGAGGAGAACCTAGAGAGAGGGAGACCTGAGAGAGGGAAGCCCCTAGAGAGAGGGAACCTAGAGAGAGGGAACCTAGAGAGGGAGACCTAGAGAGGGAGAACCTAGAGAGGGAGACCGTAGAGTAGAAGCCCCTAGAGAGGGAACCTAGAGAGGGAGACCTAGAGAGGGAGAACCTAGAGAGGGAGACTGTAGAGTAGAAGCCCCTAGAGAGAGGGAACCTAGAGAGGGAGACCTAGAGAGTGGAAGCCCCTGAGAGAGGGGAACCTAGAGAGAGGGAACCTAGAGAGGGAGAACCTAGAGAGGGAGACCGTAGAGTGGAAGCCCCTAGAGAGAGGGAACCTAGAGAGAGGGAGACCCTAGAGTGAGGGAGACGCTAGAGAGAGGGAACCTAGAGAGAGAGGGAACCTAGAGGGAGACCCTAGAGAGGGAACCCTAGAGAGGGAGACCTAGAGTGGGAGACCTAGAGAGAGAGAGACCCTAGAGAGGGAGACGCTAGAGATGGAGACCCTAGAGAGAGGGAACCTAGAGAGAGGGAACCTGAGAGAGGAGAACCTAGAGAGGGGAGAACCTAGAGAGGAGACCGTAAGAGTAGAAGCCCCTAGAGAGAGGGAACCTAGAGAGAGGGAACCTAGAGAGGGAGACCCTAGAGAGGGAACCCTAGAGAGGGAGACCGTAGAGTGGAAGCCCCTAGAGAGAGGAACCTAGAGAGAGGGAACCTAGAGAGGAGACCTAGAGAGGGAGACCTAGAGAGGGAACCCCTAGAGAGGGAGACCTAGAGAGGAAGCCCTAGAGAGGGAACCTAGAGAGAGGGAACCTAGAGAGGAGACCCTAGAGAGGGAGACCCCTAGAGAGGGAGACTGCAGAGTGGAAGCCCCTAGAGAGAGGGAACCTAGAGAGAGGGAACCTAGAGAGGGAGACCCTAGAGAGAGACCTAGAGAGAGGGAGAGTAGAGATGGAGACCCTAGAGAGAGGGAACCTAGAGAGAGGGAACCTAGAGAGGGAGAACCTAGAGAGGGAGACCGTAGAGTGGAAGCCCCTAGAGAGAGGGAACCTAGAGAGGGGAGACCTAGAGAGAGAGAGAGAACCTAGAGAGAGGGAGACTGCAAAGTAGAAGCCCCTAGAGAGAGGGAACCTAGAGAGAGGGAGACCTAGAGAGTGGAAGCCCCTAGAGAGAGGGAACCTAGAGAGAGGGAACCTAGAGAGGGAGACCTAGAGAGGGAGACCCTAGAGAGGGAACCTCAGAGAGGGAGACCTAGAGAGGGAAGCCCCTCAGAGACCTAGAGAGGAGGGAACCTAGAGAGGGAGACCTAGAGAGGGAGACCTAGAGAGGGAGACCCTAGAGATGGAGACCCTAGAGAGAGGGAACCTAGAGAGAGGGGAACCTAGAGAGGGAGAACCTAGAGAGGGAGACCGTAGAGTGGAAGCCCTAGAGAGAGGGAACCTAGAGAGAGGGAACCTAGAGAGGGAGAACCTAGAGAGGGAGACCGTAGAGTGGAAGCCCTAGAGAGAGGGAACTCAGAGAGAGGGAGACCTAGAGAGGAGAACCCTAGAGAGGGAGACCGTAGAGTGGAAGCCCCTAGAGAGAGGGAACCTAGAGAGGGAACCTGAGAGGGAGAACCTAGAGAGGGAGACCGTAGAGTGGAAGCCCCTAGAGAGAGGGAACCTAGAGAGAGGGAGACCCTAGAGAGGGAGACCCTAGAGAGAGGGAACCTAGAGAGGAGGGAACCTAGAGAGGGAGACCTAGAGAGGGAGACCCTAGAGAGGGAGACCGTAGAGTGGGAGACCCTAGAGAGGGAGACCCTAGAGAGAGGGAGACGCTAGAGATGGAGACCCTAGAGAGAGGGAACCTAGAGAGAGGGAACCTAGAGAGGGAGAACCTAGAGAGGGAGACCCTAGAGAGTGGGAGCCCCTAGAGAGAGGGAGACGCTAGAGATGGAGACCCTAGAGAGGGAACCTAGAGAGAGGGAACCTAGAGAGGGAGAACCTAGAGAGGGAGACCGTAGAGTGGAAGCCCCTAGAGAGAGGGAACCTAGAGAGAGGGAACCTAGAGAGGGAGAACCTAGAGAGGGAGACCGTAGAGTGGAAGCCCCTAGAGAGAGGGAACCTAGAGAGAGGGAACCTAGAGAGGGAGAACCTAGAGAGGGAGACCGTAGAGTGGAAGCCCCTAGAGAGAGGGAACCTAGAGAGAGGGAACCTAGAGAGGGAGAACCTAGAGAGGGAGACCGTAGAGTGGAAGCCCCTAGAGAGAGGGAACCTAGAGAGAGGGAACCTAGAGAGGGAGAACCTAGAGAGGGAGACCGTAGAGTGGAAGCCCCTAGAGAGAGGGAACCTAGAGAGAGGGAGACCCTAGAGAGAGGGAGACGCTAGAGAGAGGGAACCTAGAGAGAGGGAACCTAGAGAGGGAGACCCTAGAGAGGGAACCCCTAGAGAGGGAGACCGTAGAGTGGGAGACCCTAGAGAGGGAGACCCTAGAGAGAGGGAGACGCTAGAGATGGAGACCCTAGAGAGAGGGAACCTAGAGAGAGGTAACCTAGAGAGGGAGAACCTAGAGAGGGAGACCGTAGAGTGGAAGCCCCTAGAGAGAGGGAACCTAGAGAGGGAGAACCTAGAGAGGGAGAACCTAGAGAGGAGACCGTAGAGTGGAAGCCCCTAGAGAGAGGGAACCTAGAGAGGGAGACCGTAGAGTGGAAGCCCCTAGAGAGATGGAACCTAGAGAGAGGGAGACCCTAGAGAGGGAGACCCTAGAGAGAGGGAGACGCTAGAGAGGGAGACCCTAGAGAGAGGGAGACGCTAGAGATGGAGACCCTAGAGAGAGGGAACCTAGAGAGAGGGAACCTAGAGAGGGAGAACCTAGAGAGGGAGACCGTAGAGTGGAAGCCCCTGAGAGGGAACCTAGAGAGAGGGAACCTAGAGAGGGAGAACCTAGAGAGGGAGACCGTAGAGTGGAAGCCCCTAGAGAGAGGGAACCTAGAGAGAGGGAACCTAGAGAGGGAGAACCTAGAGAGGGAGACCGTAGAGTGGAAGCCCCTAGAGAGAGGGAACCTAGAGAGAGGGAACCTAGAGAGGGAGACCCTAGAGAGGGAGACCCTAGAGAGGGAGCCCCTAGAGAGGGAGACCGTAGAGAGAGGGCCCCTGAGAGAGGGAACCTAGAGAGGAGACCCTAGAGAGAGGAGAACCTAGAGAGGGAGACCGTAGAGTGGAAGCCCCTAGAGAGAGGGAACCTAGAGAGGGAGACCGTAGAGTGGAAGCCCCTAGAGAGGGAACCTGAGAGAGAGGGAACCTAGAGAGGGAGACCCAGAGAGGGAGAACCTAGAGAGGGAGACCGTAGAGTGGAAGCCCCTAGAGAGGGAACCTAGAGAGGGAGAACCTGAGAGGGAGAACCTGAGAGGAGACCTAGAGAGAGGAGACCGTAGAGATGGAGCCCTAGAGAGAGGGAACCTAGAGAGGGAACCTAGAGAGGGAGAACCTAGAGAGGGAGACCGTAGAGTGGAAGCCCCTAGAGAGAGGGAACCTAGAGAGAGGGAACCTAGAGAGGGAGAACCTAGAGAGGGAGACCGTGAGAGTGGAAGCCCCTAGAGAGGGAACCTAGAGAGAGGGAACCTAGAGAGGGAGAACCTAGAGAGGGAGACCGTAGAGTGGAAGCCCCTAGAGAGAGGAACCTAGAGAGAGGGAACCTAGAGAGGGAGAACCTAGAGAGGGAGACCGTAGAGTGGAAGCCCCTAGAGAGAGGGAACCTAGAGAGAGGGAACCCTAGAGAGAGGAGACCTAGAGAGAGGGAACCTAGAGAGGGAACCTAGAGAGGGAGACCCTAGAGAGGGAACCCTAGAGAGGGAGACCTAGAGAGTGGGAGACCCTAGAGAGGGAGACCTAGAGAGAGGGAGGCCTAGAGATGGAGACCCTAGAGAGAGGGAACCTAGAGAGAGGGAACCTAGAGAGGGAGAACCTAGAGAGGGAGACCGAGAGTGGAAGCCCCTAGAGAGAGGGAACCTAGAGAGAGGGAACCTAGAGAGGGAGAACCTAGAGAGGGAGACCGTAGAGTGGAAGCCCCTAGAGAGAGGGAACCTAGAGAGAGGAGACCTAGAGAGGGAAGCCCCTAGAGAGGGAGACCGTAGAGTGGAGAGCCCCTAGAGAGGGAGACCTAGAGAGAGGGAGACCTAGAGAGGGAGAACCCTAGAGAGGGAGACGTAGAGATGGAAGCCCCTAGAGAGAGGGAACCTAGAGAGAGGGAACCTAGAGAGGGAGAACCTAGAGAGGGAGACCGTAGAGTGGAAGCCCCTAGAGAGAGGGAACCTAGAGAGGGAACCTAGAGAGGAGAACCTAGAGAGGGAGACCGTAGAGTGGAAGCCCCTAGAGAGAGGGAACCTAGAGAGGGAACCTAGAGAGGGAGAACCTAGAGAGGGAGACCTAGAGTGGAAGCCCCTAGAGAGGGAACCTGAGAGAGGGAACCTAGAGAGGAGAACCTAGAGAGGAGACCTAGAGAGGGAAGCCCCTAGAGAGAGACCTAGAGAGGGAGACCTGAGAGGAGAACCTGAGAGGGAGACCGTAGAGTGGAAGCCCCTAGAGAGAGGGAACCTAGAGAGGGAGACCCTAGAGAGGGAGGAACCTAGAGAGGGAGACCAGAGAGAGGGACCCTAGAGAGAGGGAACCTAGAGAGGGAGACCTAGAGAGGGAAGCACCTAGAGAGAGAACCTAGAGAGAGGGAACCTAGAGAGGGAACCTAGAGAGGGAGACCCTAGAGAGGGAGACCTAGAGAGGGAACCCTAGAGAGGGAGACCAGAGAGTGGAAGACCTAGAGAGAGGGAACCTAGAGAGGGAGAACCTAGAGAGGGAGACCCTAGAGAGGGAGACCCTAGAGAGAGGGAGACGCTAGAGATGGAGACCCTAGAGAGAGGGAACCTAGAGAGAGGGAACCTAGAGAGGGAGAACCTAGAGAGGGAGACCGTAGAGTGGAAGCCCCTAGAGAGAGGGAACCTAGAGAGAGGGAACCTAGAGAGGGAGAACCTAGAGAGGGAGACCGTAGAGTGGAAGCCCCTAGAGAGAGGGAACCTAGAGAGAGGGAACCTAGAGAGGGAGAACCTAGAGAGGGAGACCGTAGAGTGGAAGCCCCTAGAGAGAGGGAACCTAGAGAGAGGGAACCTAGAGAGGGAGACCTAGAGAGGAGACCGTAGAGTGGAGGAGACCCTAGAGAGAGGGAACCTAGAGAGAGGGAGACCCTGAGAGAGGGTAGAGAGAGAGACCCTAGAGAGAGGGAACCTAGAGAGGGGAACCTGAGAGGGAACCTAGAGAGGGAGACCTGAGAGAGGGAACCTAGAGAGGGAGAACCCCTAGAGAGGGAGACCGTAGAGGAGACCCTAGAGAGGGAACCTAGAGAGGAACCTAGAGAGGGAGAACCTAGAGAGGGAGACCGTAGAGTGGAAGCCCCTAGAGAGAGGGAACCTAGAGAGAGGGAACCTAGAGAGGGAGACCCTAGAGAGGGAGAACCTAGAGAGGGAGACCGTAGAGTGGAAGCCCCTAGAGAGGGAACCTGAGAGGGAGACCCTAGAGAGGGAGAACCTAGAGGGAGACCAGAGTGGAAGCCCCTAGAGAGAGGGAACCTAGAGAGAGAACCTAGAGAGGGAGACCTGAGAGTGAGAGAGATGGAAGCCCTAGAGAGAGGGAACCTAGAGAGAGGGAACCTAGAGAGGGAGAACCTAGAGAGGGAGACAGTGAGTGGAAGCCCCTAGAGAGAGGGAACCTGAGAGAGGGAGACCTAGAGAGGGAGAACCTAGAGAGAGGAGACCCTGGAGAGTAGAGAGAGGGAACCTAGAGAGGGAGACCCTAGAGAGGGAGACCTAGAGAGGGAACCCCTAGAGAGGGGAGACCGTAGAGTGGAGACCCTAGAGAGAGGGAACCTAGAGGGAGACCTAGAGATGGAGACCTAGAGAGAGAACCTAGAGAGAGGGAACCTAGAGAGGAGAACCTAGAGAGAAGAGGGAGACCGTAGAGAGGAAGCCCCTGAGAGGGAACCTAGAGGGAGAGAGGAACCTAGAGAGGGAGAACCTAGAGAGGGAGACCGTGGGAGTGGAAGCCCTAGAGAGGGAACCTAGAGAGAGGGAACCTAGAGAGGAGAGAACCTAGAGAGGGAGACCGTAGAGTGGAAGCCCTAGAGAGAGGGAACCTAGAGAGAGGAGACCAGAGAGGGAGACCTAGAGAGGGAACCTAGAGGGAAGCCCTAGAGAGAGGAGACCCTAGAGAGGGAGACCCTAGAGAGAGGGAACCCTAGAGAGGAGACCTGAGAGAGGAACCTAGAGAGGGAACCTGAGAGGAGAACCTAGAGAGGGAGACCAGAGAGGGAGACCCTAGAGAGGGAGGCAGCTGAGATGGAGACCCTGAGAGAGGGAACCTAGAGAGAGGGAACCTAGAGAGGAGAACCTGAGAGGGAGACCAGAGAGTGGAAGCCTGAGAGAGGGAACCTAGAGAGAGGGAACCTAGAGAGGGAGAACCTAGAGAGGGAGACCGTAGAGTGGAAGCCCTAGAGAGAGGGAACCTAGAGAGGGAACCTGAGAGGGAGACCTAGAGAGGGAGACCTAGAGAGTGGAAGCCCCTAGAGAGAGGGAACCTAGAGAGAGGGAACCTAGAGAGGAGAACCTAGAGAGAGGAGACCTAGAGAGAGGAAGCCCCTAGAGAGGGAACCTAGAGAGGGAGAACCTAGAGAGGGAGAGACCTAGAGAAGACCTAGAGAGAGGGAGACTAGAGATGGAGACCCTAGAGAGGGAACCTAGAGAGAGGAACCTAGAGAGGGAGAACCTGAGAGGGAGACCGTAGAGTGGAAGCCCCTAGAGAGAGGGAACCTAGAGAGAGGAGACCTAGAGAGGGAGAACCTAGAGAGGGGAGACCGTAGAGTGGAAGCCCCTAGAGAGAGGGAACCTAGAGAGGGAGACCGTAGAGTGGAAGCCCCTAGAGAGATGGAACCTAGAGAGAGGGAGACCTAGAGAGGAGACCTAGAGAGAGACCTAGAGAGGAGACTTAGAGAGGAGACCCTAGAGAGAGGGAGACCTAGAGAGGGAGACCTGGAGTGAACCCTAGAGAGAGGGAACCTAGAGAGAGGGAACCTAGAGAGGGAGAACCTAGAGAGGGAGACCGTAGAGTGGAAGCCCCTAGAGAGAGGGAACCTAGAGAGAGGGAACCTAGAGAGGGAGAACCTGAGAGGGAGACCGTAGAGTGGAAGCCCCTAGAGAGAGGGAACCTAGAGAGAGGGAACCCTGAGAGGGAGAACCTAGAGAGGGAGACCAGAGAGTGGAAGCCCCTAGAGAGAGGGAACCTAGAGAGAGGGAACCTAGAGAGGAGAACCTAGAGAGGGGAGACCGTAGAGTGGAAGCCCCTAGAGAGAGGGAACCTAGAGAGGGAACCTAGAGAGGGAGAACCTAGAGAGGGAGACCGTAGAGTGGAAGCCCCTAGAGAGAGGAACCTAGAGAGAGGGAGACCTAGAGAGGAGAACCTAGAGAGAGAGACCTGGGAGTGGAAGCCTGAGAGAGGGAACCTGAGAGAGGGAACCTAGAGAGGGAGAACCTAGAGAGGGAGACCGTGAGAGTGGAAGCCCCTAGAGAGAGGGAACCTAGAGAGGGAACCTAGAGAGGAGAACCTGAGAGGGAGACCGTAGAGAGGAAGCCCTAGAGAGGGAGAACCTAGAGAGGGGAGAACCTAGAGAGGGAGAACCTAGAGAGAGGGAGACCGTAGAGTGGAAGCCCCTAGAGAGGGAACCTAGAGAGGGAACCTAGAGAGGGAGAACCTAGAGAGGGAGACCGTGGAGTGGAAGCCCCTAGAGAGAGGGAACCTAGAGAGAGGGAACCTAGAGAGGGAGAACCTAGAGAGGAGACCTAGAGAGAGGGAGTGAGAAGCCCCTAGAGAGAGGGAACCTAGAGAGAGGGAACCTAGAGAGGGAGAACCTAGAGAGGGAGACCCGTAGAGTGGAAGCCCCTAGAGAGAGGAACCTAGAGAGGGAGACCTAGAGAGGGAGAACCTGAGGGAGAGGTAGAAGCCCCTAGAGAGAGGGAACCTAGAGAGGAGACCGTAGAGAGGGAAGCCCCTAGAGAGAGGGAACCTAGAGAGAGGGAACCCTAGAGAGGGAGGCCTAGAGAGGGAGACCCTAGAGAGGGAACCCTAGAGAGGGAGACCTAGAGTGGAAGCCCCTAGAGAGGGAACCTAGAGAGAGGAGAACCTAGAGAGAGGGAGACCCTAGAGAGGGAGACCCTAGAGAGAGGGAGACCTAGAGATGGAGACCTGAGAGAGGGAACCTAGAGAGGAGAACCTAGAGAGGGAGACCTAGAGTGGAAGCCCCTAGAGAGAGGGAACTAGAGAGAGGGAGAGGGAGACCCTAGAGAGGGAGAAACTTAGAGAGGGAGACCTGAGAGTGGAGAGCCCCTAGAGAGAGGGAACCTAGAGAGAGGGAACCTAGAGAGGGAGAACCTAGAGAGGGAGACCGTAGAGTGGAAGCCCCTAGAGAGGGAACCTAGAGAGAGGGAACCTAGAGAGGGAGAACCTAGAGAGGGAGACCGTAGAGTGGAAGCCCCTAGAGAGAGGGAACCTAGAGAGGGAACCTAGAGAGGGAGAACCTAGAGAGGGAGACCGTAGAGTGGAAGCCCCTAGAGAGGGAACCTAGAGAGAGGGAGACCTAGAGAGAGAGGGAGGCTAGAGAGGAGAACCTAGAGAGAGGGAACCTAGAGAGGGAGACCCTAGAGAGGGAACCTAGAGAGGGAGACCGTAGAGTGGGAGACCCTAGAGAGGGAGACCTTGAGGGAGACGCTAGAGATGGAGACCCTAGAGAGAGGGAACCTAGAGAGAGGGAACCTAGAGAGGGAGAACCTAGAGAGGGAGACCCTAGAGAGGGAAGCCCCTGAGAGAGAGACCTAGAGAGGAGACCCTAGAGAGGGAGAACCTAGAGAGAGGGAACCTAGAGAGGAGAACCTAGAGAGGGAGACCGTAGAGTGGAAGCCCCTAGAGAGAGGGAACCTAGAGAGGGAACCTAGAGAGGGAGAACCTAGAGAGGGAGACCGTAGAGAGGAAGCCCCTAGAGAGAGGGAACCTAGAGAGGGAGACCTAGAGAGGGAGAACCTAGAGAGAGGAGACCGTGAGTGGAAGCCCCTAGAGAGAGGGAACCTAGAGAGAGGGAGACCTAGAGAGAGGGAACCTAGAGAGGGAACCTAGAGAGGGAGAACCCTAGAGAGGGAGACCGTGAGAGTGGAAGCCCCTAGAGAGGGAGAACCTAGAGAGAGGGAGACCCTAGAGAGAGGAGACGCTAGAGAGGGAACCCTGAGAGGGAACCTAGAGAGAGGGAGACCTGAGAGGAGAACCCTAGAGAGGGAGACCGTAGAGAGGGAGACCCTAGAGAGGGAGACCTAGAGAGAGGAGGCTAGAGATGGAGACCTAGAGAGAGGGAACCTAGAGAGAGGAACCTAGAGAGGGAGAACCTAGAGAGGGAGACCGTAGAGTGGAAGCCCCTAGAGAGAGGGAACCTAGAGAGAGGGAACCTAGAGAGGGAGACCTAGAGAGGGAGACCTAGAGTAGAGAGGAGACCGTAGAGTGGAAGCCCCTAGAGAGAGGGAACCTAGAGAGAGGGAACCTAGAGAGAGGAGAGAGGGAGACCCTAGAGAGAGGGAGACTAGAGATGGAGACCTAGAGAGAGGGAACCTAGAGAGAGGGAACCTAGAGAGGGAGAACCTAGAGAGGGAGACCGTAGAGTGGAAGCCCCTAGAGAGGGAACCTAGAGAGAGGGAACCTAGAGAGGGAGAACCTAGAGGGAGACCGTAGAGTGGAAGCCCCTAGAGAGGGAACCTAGAGAGAGGGAACCTAGAGAGGGAGAACCTAGAGAGGGAGACCAGAGAGTGGAAGCCCCTAGAGAGAGGGAACCTAGAGAGAGGGAGACCTAGAGAGGAGAACCTGAGAGGGAGACCTAGAGAGGGAGAACCTAGAGAGGGAGACCGTAGAGTGGAAGCCCCTAGAGAGAGGGAACCTAGAGAGGGAGACCGTAGAGTGGAAGCCCCTAGAGAGAGGGAACCTAGAGAGAGGGAACCTAGAGAGGGAGAACCTAGAGAGGGAGACCGTAGAGTGGAAGCCCCTAGAGAGAGGGAACCTAGAGAGAGGGAACCTAGAGAGGGAGACCCTAGAGAGGGAGACCGTAGAGTGGAAGCCCCTAGAGAGGGAACCTAGAGAGAGGGAACCTAGAGAGAGGGAACCTAGAGAGGGAGACCCAGAGAGGGAGACCTGAGGAACCTAGAGAGAGGAGAACCTAGAGAGGGAGACCTAGAGAGAGGGAGACCCTAGAGAGAGGGAACCTAGAGAGAGGGAACCTAGAGAGGGAGAACCTAGAGAGGGAGACCGTAGAGTGGAAGCCCCTAGAGAGGGAACCTGAGAGAGGGAACCCTGAGAGGGAGAACCTAGAGAGGGGAGACCTAGAGAGTGGAAGCCCCTAGAGAGAGGGAACCTAGAGAGGGAACCTAGAGAGGAGAACCTAGAGAGAGAGTAGAGTGGAAGCCCTAGAGAGAGGGAACCTAGAGAGGGAGACCCTAGAGAGGGAGACCTAGAGAGGAGACCCTAGAGAGAGGAAGCCCCTAGAGAGAGGGAACCTGAGAGAGGGAGACCTAGAGGAGGGAACCTAGAGAGAGGGAACCTAGAGAGAGAGAACCTAGAGAGGGAGACCTGAGAGGGAGACCTAGAGAGGAGAACCTAGAGAGAGAGTGGAAGACCCTGAGAGAGGGAACCTAGAGAGGGAGACCTAGAGAGAGAAGCCCCTAGAGAGAGGGAGACCTAGAGAGGGAGACCTAGAGAGGGAGAACCTAGAGAGAGGGAGACCTAGAGTGGAAGCCCCTAGAGAGAGGGGAACCTAGAGAGAGAGGAGACCTAGAGAGGAGAGCCCCAGAGAGAGGGAACCTAGAGAGAGGGAACCTAGAGAGGGAACCTAGAGAGGGAGACCTAGAGAGGGAGGCAGAGTGGAAGCCCCTAGAGAGAGGGAACCTAGAGAGGAGAACCTAGAGAGGGAGAACCTAGAGGGAGACCGTAGAGTGGAAGCCCCTAGAGAGGGAACCTAGAGAGAGGGAACCTAGAGAGGGAGAACCTAGAGAGGGAGACCGTAGAGTGGAAGCCCTAGAGAGAGGGAACCTGAGAGAGGAGACCCTAGAGAGGGAGCCTAGAGAGGGAGACCCAGAGAGGGAAGCCCCTAGAGAGAGGGAACCTAGAGAGAGGGGAACCTAGAGAGGAGAACCCAGAGAGGGAGACCTGAGAGAGTGGAAAGCCCTAGAGAGAGGAGAACCTAGAGAGGGAGACCTAGAGTGGAAGCCCCTAGAGAGGAGACCTAGAGAGAGGAGACCCCTAGAGAGGGAGGAACCTAGAGAGGGAACCTGAGAGGGAGAACCTAGAGAGGGAGACCGTGAGAGTGGAAGCCCCTAGAGAGAGGGAACCTAGAGAGGGAGACCTAGAGAGGGAGACCTAGAGAGGGAGCCTAGAGAGGGAGACCTAGAGAGGGAACCTAGAGAGGGAACCTGAGAGAGAGGAGACCCTAGAGAGGAGACCCTAGAGAGGGAGACCTAGAGAGGGAGACGCTAGAGAGGGAGACCCTAGAGAGAGGGAACCTAGAGAGGGAACCTAGAGAGGGAGAACCTAGAGAGGGAGACCAGAGAGTGGAAGCCCCTAGAGAGAGGAGGAACCTGGAGAGAGAGGGAACCTAGAGAGGGAGACCCTAGAGAGGGAACCTAGAGAGGGAGACCTAGAGAGGGAACCCCTAGAGAGAGGGAACCTAGAGAGGGAGAACCTAGAGAGGGAGACCCAGAGAGAGTGGAAGCCCCTAGAGAGAGGGAACCTAGAGAGGGAACCTAGAGAGGAGAACCTAGAGAGGGAGACCGTGAGAGTGGAAGCCCCTAGAGAGAGGGAACCTAGAGAGGGGAACCTAGAGAGGGAGAACCTAGAGAGGGAGACCTAGAGAGTGGAAGCCCCTAGAGAGAGGGAACCTAGAGAGGGAGACCCTAGAGAGGGAGACCTGAGAGGGAACCTAGAGAGGGAGAACCTAGAGAGGGAGACCGTAGAGTGGAAGCCCCTAGAGAGAGGGAACCTAGAGAGAGGGAACCTAGAGAGGGAGAACCTAGAGAGGGAGACCAGAGTGGAAGCCCCTAGAGAGAGGGAACCTAGAGAGGGAACCTAGAGAGGGAGAACCTAGAGAGGGAGACCTGGGAGTGGAAGCCCCTAGAGAGAGGGAACCTAGAGAGAGGGAACCTAGAGAGGAGAACCTAGAGAGGGAGACCGTGAGTGGAAGCCCCAGAGAGAGGGAACCTAGAGAGAGGGAACCTAGAGAGGGAGAACCTAGAGAGGGAGACCAGAGAGTGGAAGCCCCTAGAGAGAGGAACCTAGAGAGGGAACCAGAGAGAGGAGACAGTAGAGTGGAAGCCCCTAGAGAGAGGGAACCTAGAGAGGGAACCTGAGAGGGAGAACCTAGAGAGGAGACCGTAGAGTGGAAGCCCCAGAGAGAGGGAACCTAGAGAGGAGACCCTAGAGAGGGAGAACCTAGAGAGGGAGACCGTAGAGTGGAAGCCCCTAGAGAGAGGGAACCTAGAGAGAGGAACCTAGAGAGGGAGACCCTAGAGAGGGAGACCCTAGAGAGGAGACCTAGAGAGAGGGAACCTAGAGAGAGGAACCTAGAGAGAGGAGAACCTGAGAGAGGAGACCCTAGAGAGGGAGACCTAGAGAGAGGGAGACCTAGAGAGGGAGACCCTAGAGAGAGGGAACCTAGAGAGAGGGAACCTAGAGAGGGAGAACCTAGAGAGGGAGACCGTAGAGTGGAAGCCCCTAGAGAGAGGGAACCTAGAGAGAGGGGAACCTAGAGAGGGAGAACCTAGAGAGGGAGACCGTAGAGTGGAAGCCCCTAGAGAGAGGGAACCTGAGAGAGGAGAACCCAGAGAGGGAGGACCTAGAGAGGGAGACCTAGAGAGGGAGACCTGAGAGAGGGAGACCTAGAGAGGGAGACCTAGAGAGAGGAGCCTGAGAGAGGAGACCTAGAGAGAGGAGACCCCAGAGAGAGAGAGAACCTAGAGAGGGAGACTGTAGAGTGGAAGCCCCAGAGAGAGGAACCTAGAGAGAGAGGGAACCAGAGAGGGAGAACCTAGAGAGAGGGAGACCTGAGAGAGGGGAAGCCCCTAGAGAGAGGAGACCTAGAGAGGGAGAACCTAGAGAGGGAGACCGTAGAGAGGGAAGACTAGAGAGGGAACCTAGAGAGAGGACCTAGAGAGGGAGACCTAGAGAGGAGACCGTAGAGTGGAAGCCCCTAGAGAGGGAACCTGAGAGGGAACCTAGAGAGGGAGAACCTAGAGAGGGAGACCGAGAGTGGAAGCCCCTAGAGAGAGGGAACCTAGAGAGAGGGAGACCTAGAGAGGAGACCCTGAGAGGAGGCCAGAGAGAGGGAGACCCTAGAGAGGAGACCAGAGAGTGGAAGCCCCTAGAGAGAGGGAACCTGAGAGAGAGAGGGAACCTGAGAGGGAGACCTAGAGAGGGAGACCTCAGAGAGAGGGAGACTAGAGATGGAGACCCTAGAGAGAGGGAACCCAGAGAGAGGGAACCTAGAGAGGGAGAACCTAGAGAGGGAGACCGTAGAGTGGAAGCCCTGAGAGAGGGAACCTAGAGAGAGGGAACCTAGAGAGGGAGACCTAGAGAGGGAGACCTAGAAGAGAGTGGAAGCCCCAGAGAGGGAACCTGAGAGAGGGAACCTAGAGAGGGAGAACCTGAGAGGGAGACCCTAGAGTGGAAGCCCTAGAGAGAGGGGAACCTAGAGAGAGGGAAACCTAGAGAGGGAGAACCTAGAGAGGGAGACCTAGAGAGGGGACCTAGAGAGAGGGAACCTAGAGAGAGGGAAACCTAGAGAGAGGGAACCTAGAGAGGGAGACCGTAGAGTGGAAGCCCCTAGAGAGAGGGAACCTAGAGAGAGGGAACCTAGAGAGGGAGAACCTAGAGAGGGAGACCGTAGAGTGGAAGCCCCTAGAGAGGGAACCTAGAGAGAGGGAACCTAGAGAGGGAGACCCTAGAGAGGGAGACAGTAGAGTGGAAGCCCCTAGAGAGAGGGAACCTAGAGAGGGAACCTGAGAGGGAGAACCTAGAGAGGGAGACCTGAGAGAGGGAACCTAGAGAGGGAGACCCTAGAGAGAGACCCTAGAGAGGGAGACCTAGAGAGAGGGAACCTAGAGAGAGGGAACCTAGAGAGGGAGACCTAGAGAGGGAACCCCAGAGAGGGAGACCTGAGAGGAGACCTAGAGAGGGAGACCTAGAGAGAGAGAGAGACCTAGAGAGAGGAGACCTAGAGAGGGAGACCTGAGAGAGAGGGAGCTAGAGAGGGAGACCTAGAGAGGGAGAGAGAACCTAGAGAGGGAACCTGAGAGAGAACCTGAGAGGAGACCTAGAGGAGAGAGAGAGAGACCTAGAGAGGGAGACCAGAGAGAGGGAACCTAGAGAGGGAGAACCTGAGAGGGAGACCGTAGAGTGGAAGCCCTAGAGAGAGGAACCTAGAGAGAGGGAACCTAGAGAGGGAGACCTGAGGGAGACCCTGAGAGTGGGAGACCCTAGAGAGAGGGAACCTAGAGAGGGAACCTAGAGAGAGAGAGGGAGAACCTAGAGAGGGAGACCAGAGTGGAAGCTCCCTAGAGAGAGGGAACCTAGAGAGAGGGAGACCTAGAGAGGGAGAACCTAGAGAGGGAGACTGTAGAGAGGGAAGCTCCCTAGAGAGAGGGAACCCTAGAGAGGAGAACCTAGAGAGGGAGACCAGAGAGTGGAGACCCTAGAGAGGGAGACCCTAGAGAGGGAACCTAGAGAGGAGACCCTAGAGAGGAGACCCTAGAGAGGGAACCCCTAGAGAGAGGGAGACCTAGAGATGGAGACCCCTAGAGAGAGGGAACCTAGAGAGAGGAGAACCTAGAGAGGGAGAACCTAGAGAGGGAGACCTAGAGAGAGGGAGACCTAGAGAGGGAACCTAGAGAGAGGAGACCCCTAGAGAGGGAGACCTAGAGAGGGAGACCTAGAGAGGGAACCTAGAGAGAGAACCTGAGAGAGAGGAACCTAGAGAGGGAACCTGAGAGGGAGACCTAGAGAGGGAGACCAGAGAGGGGGAAGCCCCTAGAGAGGGAACCTAGAGAGAGGGAACCTAGAGAGGAGAACCTAGAGAGGGAGACCAGAGAGTGGAAGCCCTAGAGAGAGGGAACCTGAGAGAGGGAACCTGAGAGGGAGAACCTAGAGAGGGAGACCAGAGAGTGGAAGCCCCTAGAGAGGGAACCAGAGAGGGAGACCTAGAGAGAGGGGAACCTAGAGAGAGGGAACCTAGAGAGGAGAACCTAGAGAGGGAGACCTGCAGAGAGTGGAAGCCCCTAGAGAGAGGAACCTAGAGAGAGAGGAACCCTAGAGAGAGGAGAACCTAGAGAGGGAGACCTAGAGTGGGAGCCCCTAGAGAGAGGGAACCTAGAGAGAGGGAGAACCTAGAGAGAGACCTAGAGAGGGAGACCCTAGAGAGAGGGAGACCTAGAGATGGAGACCCTAGAGAGAGGGAACCTAGAGAGAGGGAACCTAGAGAGGGAGAACCTAGAGAGGGAGACCAGAGAGTGGAAGCCCCTAGAGAGAGGGAACCTAGAGAGAGGGAACCTAGAGAGGGAGAACCTAGAGAGGGAGACCTGAGAGGGAAGCCCCTAGAGAGAGGGAACCTAGAGAGAGGGAACCTGAGAGGGAGAACCTAGAGAGGGAGACCAGAGTGGAAGCCCCTAGAGAGAGGAACCTAGAGAGAGGGAACCAGAGAGGGAGAACCTAGAGAGGGAGACCAGAGAGTGGAAGCCCTAGAGAGGAGACCTAGAGAGGAACCTAGAGAGAGGGAACCTAGAGAGGAGAACCTAGAGAGGAGACCTAGAGAGTGGAAGCCCTAGAGAGAGGGAACCTAGAGAGAGGGAGACCCTAGAGAGGGAGAACCTAGAGAGGAGACCGAGAGTGGAAGCCCTAGAGAGAGGGAACCTAGAGAGGGAGACCTAGAGAGAGGAGACCTAGAGAGAGGGAACCTAGAGAGGAGAACCTAGAGAGAGAGACCTAGAGAGGGAGACTAGAGAGGAGAGAGAGAGGAACCTAGAGAGAGGGAAGAGAGGGAGACCCTAGAGAGGGAGAACCTAGAGAGGGAGACCCTAGAGAGGGAGAACCTAGAGAGGGAACCTGAGAGAGGAGAACCTAGAGAGGGAGACCCAGAGAGTGGAAGCCCTAGAGAGGGAACCTAGAGAGAGGGAACCTAGAGAGGGAGAACCTAGAGAGGGAGACCGTAGAGTGGAAGCCCCTAGAGAGAGAGGGAACCTGAGAGAGGGAACCTAGAGGAGAGAACCTAGAGAGGGAGACCTAGAGAGAGGAGACCCTAGAGAGAGGGAACCTAGAGAGGGAGAACCTAGAGAGGAGAGAGAGGAGACCTGGAGAGACCCTAGAGAGAGGGAACCTAGAGAGAGGGAACCTAGAGAGGGAGAACCTAGAGAGGGAGACCTAGAGGAGGAACCTAGAGAGAGGAGACCTAGAGAGAGGGAACCTAGAGAGGGAGAACCTAGAGAGAGAGAGACCAGAGAGGGAGACCTAGAGAGAGGGAACCTAGAGAGAGGGAACCTAGAGAGGGAGAACCTAGAGAGGGAGACCAGTAGAGTGGAAGCCCCTAGAGAGAGGGAACCTAGAGAGGAGACCTAGAGAGGGAGAACCTAGAGAGGAGACCAGAGAGTGGAAGCCCCTAGAGAGGGAACCTAGAGAGAGGAGACCTAGAGAGGGAGACCTAGAGAGAGGAGAACCTAGAGAGGGAGACCTGAGAGGGAGACCTAGAGAGGGAGACCCAGAGAGAGAACCTAGAGAGAGGGAACCTAGAGAGGGAGCCTAGAGAGGAGAACCTGAGAGGGAGACCTAGAGAGTGGAAGCCCCTGAGAGAGGGAACCTAGAGAGAGGAGACCTAGAGAGGGAGAACCTAGAGAGGGAGACCGTAGAGTGGAAGCCCTAGAGAGAGGGAACCTAGAGAGAGAGACCTAGAGAGGGAAGCCTAGAGAGAGGGAGACCTAGAGAGGGAACCTAGAGAGGGAGACCCTAGAGAGGGAGACCTAGAGAGAGGAGAACCCTAGAGAGGGAGACCGTAGAGTGGAAGCCCCTAGAGAGAGGGAACCTAGAGAGAGGAGAACCTAGAGAGGGAGAACCCTAGAGAGGGAGACCGAGAGTGGAGAGAGATGGAGACCTAGAGAGGGAACCTAGAGAGAGGGAACTCAGAGAGGGAGAACCAGAGTGGGAAGCCCCTAGAGAGAGGAACCTAGAGAGAGGGAACCCAGAGAGAGAACCTAGAGAGGGAGACCGTAGAGTGGAAGCCCCTAGAGAGAGGGAACCTAGAGAGAGGGAACCTAGAGAGGGAGAACCTAGAGAGGGAGACTGTAGAGTGGAAGCCCTAGAGAGAGGGAACCTAGAGAGAGGGAACCTAGAGGGAGGAGAACCTAGAGAGGGAGACCGAGAGTGGAAGCCCCTAGAGAGAGGGAACCTAGAGAGAGGGAACCTAGAGAGGGAGAACCTAGAGAGGGAGACCGAGAGTGGAAGCCCTAGAGAGAGGGAACCTAGAGAGAGGAGACCCCTGAGAGGGAGACCAGAGAGAGGGAACCCCTAGAGAGAGGGAACCTAGAGAGGGAGACCCTAGAGAGGGAACCCCAGAGAGGGAGACCTGAGAGAGGGAGACCTAGAGAGGGAGACCTAGAGAGAGGGAGACCTAGAGAGTGGAGACCCTAGAGAGAGGGAACCTAGAGAGGGAGAACCTAGAGAGGAGGGCCTGAGAGGGAGAGACTAGAGAGAGGAAGCCCCTAGAGAGGGGAGAACCTGAGAGGGAGACCGAGTGGAAGCCCCTAGAGAGAGGGAACCTAGAGAGGAGACCTAGAGAGGGAGAACCTGAGAGGGAGACCTAGAGGGAAGACCTAGAGAGAGGAGACCTAGAGAGAGGGAACCTAGAGAGGGAGAACCTAGAGAGGGAGACCTGAGAGTGGAAGCCCCTAGAGAGAGGGAACCTAGAGAGAGGGAACCTGAGAGGGAGAACCTAGAGAGGGAGACCGTAGAGTGGAAGCCCCTAGAGAGAGGGAACCTGAGAGAGGAACCCAGAGAGGGAGACCTAGAGAGGGAGACCTAGAGAGGGAACCTAGAGAGAGGGAACCTAGAGAGGGAGAGAGAGGGAGAGAGAGAACCTAGAGAGAGACCTGAGAGGAGAGGGGAACCTAGAGAGAGAGAGAGAGGGAAGCCTAGAGAGAGGAACCCAGAGAGAGGAGACCTAGAGAGGGAGACCAGAGAGAGGGGGAGACCTAGAGAGGGAGACCCCAGAGAGAGGGAACTGAGAGAGGAGAACCTAGAGAGAGGGAACCCTAGAGAGGGAGACCTAGAGAGGGAGACCTAGAGAGAGGGAGACTAGAGAGAGGAACCTAGAGAGAGGAGACCTAGAGAGAGGGAACCTAGAGAGGGAGGGAACCTAGAGAGGGAGACCCTAGAGAGTGGAAGCCTAGAGAGGGAACCTAGAGAGAGGGAACCTAGAGAGGGAGAACCTAGAGAGGGAGAACCTAGAGAGGGAGACCGAGAGTGGAAGCCCCTAGAGAGAGGGAACCTGAGAGAGGGAACCTAGAGAGGGAGAACCTAGAGAGGGAGACCGTAGAGTGGAAGCCCCTAGAGAGGAACCTAGAGAGGAGACAGAGGAGAGAACCTGAGAGAGGGAGACCGTAGAGTGGAAGCCCCTAGAGAGGAACACAGAGGGAGGCTAGAGAGGGAGACCTAGAGAGGGAACCTAGAGAGAGGGAACCTAGAGAGGAGAACCTGAGGGGAGACCGTAGAGTGGGAAGCCCCTAGAGAGAGGGAGACCCTAGAGAGAGGAGAACCTAGAGAGGGAGACCCTAGAGAGGGAGACCTAGAGAGGGAGACCTAGAGAGGGGAACAGAGAGAGACCTAGAGAGAGGAACCTAGAGAGAGGGGAACCTAGAGAGGAGACCCTAGAGAGGGAGACCCTAGAGAGGAGACCGTAGAGTGGAAGCCCCTAGAGAGAGGGAACCTAGAGAGGGAGAACCTAGAGAGGAGAACCTAGAGAGGGAGACCAGAGTGGAAGCCCCTAGAGAGAGGGAACCTAGAGAGGGAGACCTGAGAGGGAGCCCTAGAGAGGAGAGAGAGAGAACCTAGAGAGAGGAACCTAGAGAGAGGGAGACCTAGAGAGAGAGAGACCTAGAGAGGAGACCAGAGAGGGAGACCCTGAGAGAGGGAGACCTAGAGAGGAGACCTAGAGAGAGGGAGACCTGAGAGGAGACCTAGAGAGGGAACCTAGAGAGAGGAGAACCTAGAGAGGAGACCGTAGAGTGGAAGCCCCTAGAGAGAGGGAACCTAGAGAGGGAGACCCTAGAGAGGGAGAACCTAGAGAGGGAGACCCTAGAAAGGAAGATCGGTATGCTATATGAACACAGACAGTATTCAAAATGCATTGATCAAACACTGATCTGTTTAGTACTTATTTTTACAGGTTTAGAGAGTAAATAGTTTCTGTGAAATTAAATATTATATATCGTAATTGAAAACCATGTAGACACAAAGCTCATTAGTGCAAAGCCTCCCTATAGGTGTCAAGTAAACAGCATCTATCTATATTATACGCATGATTTAACCATAGAGATAACAAAGAGTTACAGTCTGTTTTGGAATGGGTGGCCAGTAATAAACTGGTCCTGAACATCTATAAAACGAAGAGCCTTGTATTTGGTACAAATCATTCCTCAAGTGCTGGACCTCAGCTGAATCTGGTAATGAACGGTGTGGCTGTGGAACAAGTTGAGGAGACTACAATCTAAGGTACCGTCAAGTAATGTAAACTGTCATTGGTCAAAACATATAGATTCAGTGGCTGCCAAGACGGGGAGAGCTCTAGCCGTAATAAAGAGATGCTCTGCTTTTTTGACACCAAACTCCAAAAAGCAAGTCCTGCAGGCTCTAGTTTTGTCTAATCTTGATTATTGTCCAGTCATGTGGTCCAGTGCTGCAAAGAAAGACCTAGTTAAGCTGCAGCCCAGAACAGAGCGGCACGTTTTGCTCTTCATTATATCAGCCCTCTGATTACAAACACTATGCATGCCAGTTTCTCTTGGCTAAGAGTTGAGGAGAGACTGACTGCATCACTTATTTTTATCAGAAACATTAATGTGTTGAAAATCCCAAATTGTTTGCATAGTCAACTTACATACAGCTCTGACACACACACTTATCCCACCAGACATGCCACCAGGGGTCTTTTCACAGTCCCCAAATCCAGAACAATTTAAAGAAAACGTACAGTATTATATAGAGCCCTAATTGCATGGAACTTCCTTCCATCTCATATTGCTCAAATAAACAGCAAACCTGGTTTCAAAAAACAGATAAAGCAACACCTCGTGGCACAACGCCTCTCCCCTATTTGACCTAGATAGTTTGTGTGTATGCATTGATATGTAGGCCCTGTGTGCCTTTTTAAAAACGTATGTAGTTCTGTCCTTGAGCTGTTCTTGTCTAACGATGTTCTGTATTGTCATTATGTTTCATGTTTTGTGTGGACCCCAAGAAGAGTAGCTGCTGCTTTTACAACAGCTAATGGGAATCCTAATGAAATACGAAATACCAAAAATACCAAAATACAGTGTGAATGATCTCAGTTTTCCTCTGATATCCCAATGAATGCAAAGGGTCTGATGGTGACGTGCCTAGCAATCCAATCAGAAACACTTTGGATGCGTTTAGACAGCCCGCCCAATTCTGATATATTTATTTCACTAATTGGTATTTTGACTAATCAGATCAGCTCTGAAAAATATCTGGTGTGAAATTACTTGATGTGATTGGTCAAAAGACCAATGTGTGGAAAAAATATAATAACTGGGCTGCCTGTCTAAACACGGCCTATAAACATGTTTCCATCCAACCATTTCATGTGGATGAATTATCTGATGCATGAGAAAAGTCACGACAGGGCTAATGGAAACAGGATATGCCAGTACAATTTTATAAATGCCGACAGTCAATTTGTTCGTTTGACATCTTTTTGTGTTGATAAATTTAGTTATGCGAAGAATTGCGGAGAAAAACGCCTTTATTTCCAAATATTGATATAATAACCATCCTATTGAAGTAAACTTGGAGTCACGCGATGATATGTTGTGTGGTCCTCCCACTATGACTCGGGACACCATGCAGTTTATTCGGCTACAGATGAAATAAATTATGATGAACTTCACAGAGTGGTGAATGTGCACACTATGAGCTTGATGCTCCTTTCAATAAATATCTTATTCTGGTGACATGATGATGCTTGGCTGCCATTTGACAAATTAAACACATCACTCTTACCCATAATAATGTCATAATGCAGGTAGCTTACCCGCACTGTGTCTGTGGTTAGAGCGCACTTACCAATACCAGTGGGCACGTTTGCTAAATAACACAAATCAGTAGAGTTGAAAAAGCCATTTAAATTGTATTTTTAAATCAGTAAAATGTAATTTAACCTCAAAAGTATTGTTTATGTGTCATCACGCACAGCCTTCCATTTGGGATATAAACGAGCTCTCCCTAATCTACCTACCTCCAATAAACATATTGAGTTATGATGTAAAAAAAAATCTCACCACACACAGTGACTGAGTGAACTTCCTTCTGCTAAACACACAAGCGCAGGTTTCCATTAGGACAGGTTTTTTTTTTACAAAAGCGTTGTCGCAAAAAAATATCTTGCGACGTGTAACGGAAACAGCAGATATATGATGGATTTTTATCTGTTCGACAGGGATGGATTTTTCTTCTGTCTAACTTTCTTTATTGCGACATGATGGAAACAGTGTTTTCAATAAATGATTATTGCCGAATAATTCTGAAGGTACACGGGCACGTCATGTCATCACTTCACCATAAAGCTCCACTTCACTTTTAATCCTAAATGCCTGAACTTCCTCCTCTGTAATGTGATATTTTTAGCTGTTGGATGATGATGACCCATTAAAGGACTGGGCTCAATTATACGCCCTAAATGGCAGCCTATTTCCTATCAAGTGCTCTACTTACCCTATAGGGCTATGGGAAATAGTAGTGCACTATTTAGGGAATAAGGTGTCTTTTGGGACATTGTCATAGCTCTGGCTCCTCTGCCCTTGTTCAAGTGAGTGGGTAACAACTCACTGCCCATCCCCCTCCCCCTCTCCCAGACCACCCCGCTGCAGAAGCAGTAAACTACAGGAGGACTCATGGCATTACAGCTGACACTGAAAACCACCCCCAGGGCCTGAAGCCAGCGAAACATGAAGGCTTTGACAGACATTTGTTTCACAGTGTTTGAAATCAGAGCATTAGCATTTTTGTTTGTGACCCTGCAAATGCTCCCTAAAATAAGTAATCTGTTTTTGTTGTGTTGATGGTGATGACTAAACCTTTGTGATTTCGCCCCATGATAATGAATCCTTTTACATTTCTTCACACGCCAGGATGTGAATGCTAATAGATTCAAACAGTCTTAATGAGAGTCTTGATTGCCTCCAACGTGTTTGCGTTTGCTTGACTGCATTCCTGTGTGTGTGTGTGTGTGTGCATGTGTGCGTGTATGTGAGACCCAAATGGCGTCCTATTCCCATAGACCCTGGTCAAAAAGTAGTGCACTATGTAGGGAATAGGGTGCCATTTGGGAAGGGTTTGTCCAGCTGGAGGGCCTTATGCTCAGAGGGTTGTTGCCAGCTGTACCAGGACATTCTCAGCCCATGTGGGTCACAGGGTGGGGGATACCAAATATAATACGGCCGATACACCCTGAGAGGTTATGTTACATCCTCCTCCACATCATGAATACTAATGAACACTGTCTTTGGCCACCTGCTGGAAGACCTTGTCCTTGTTAGTGAGGAAATCTACAGGACCATTTGCTGGGGGTGTATTCATTAGAGCACACTGTAGCCACCCTAAACCTAAGTTCAGGTAGTACCACCCCGTTTCAACCTAAGTACAGGTAGTAACTAGGAATGTTGTAGTGACCATATTACAGCCAACCTGGCAGTCATGAGTCATTGCTGCAGTAAAATTCCACGTGACAATTGAGTTATGGTAATCTCCTTTTATGCACTCTGGACATGGTAGTACTCAACTTGCTAATCACCATCGGGTCCTAATGGCTTGGTATTCAGGGCTCTATTATCCTTGAGTACAATAGAGCCCTGAGATGGCATCGACAGATACGTCAGCTCTGCTTCTAGCTCCTAAGAAACTTTGCAGAATATATATCTTTTTGTGTTATTTCTTACATTTTTATAGCTTCAATGTATAGTGTTATTACATACAGCCGGGGAAATAACTTTTAGATATCAGAGCGGTGGTAACACACCAGCATTACGAGGCAAACTGGAAACCACATATGCTGAGGCCGCATCTATTGTAGCTGGGGATTTTAACAAAGCAAATCAGAGGAAAACGCTACCGAAGTTCTACCAACACATTGACTGTAGTACTCGCGCTGGGAAAACATTGGACCACTGCTACTCAACTTTTCGAAATGCCTACAAAGCACTCCCCCGCCGCCCCCCTTCAGCAAATCTGATCATGACTCTATTTTGCTCCTTCCTTCCTATAGGCAGAACAGGAATTACCCGTGCTAAGGACTATTCAACGCTGGTCTGACCCATCAGAATCCCTGCTCCAATATTGTTTTGATCAAGTGGACTGGGATATGTTCTAGGTAGTCCTAACATCAACGAATACGGTGACTGTTGATCAGGAAATGTATAGGAGATGTTGTACCCAATGTGACTATTAAAACCAAACCAAACCGGAAACCGTGGATACATGGCAGCATTCACGCAAAACTGAAAGCGCAAACCACCGCATTTAACCACGGCAAGGTGACTGGGAATATGGCCAAATACACTGCTCAAAAAAATAAAGGGAACACTTAAACAACACAATATAACTCCAAGTCAATCACACTTCTGTGAAATCAAACTGTCCACTTAGGAAGCAACACTGATTGACAATACATTTCACATGCTGTTGTGCAAATGGAATAGACAACAGGTGGAAATTATAGGCAATTAGCAAGACACCCCCAATAAAGGAGTGGTTCTGAAGGTGGTGACCACAGACCACTTCTCAGTTCCTATGCTTCCTGGCTGATGTTTTGGTCACTTTTGAATGCTGGCGGTGCTTTCACTCTAGTGGTAGCATGAGACGGAGTCTACAACCCACACAAGTGGCTCAGGTAGTGCAGCTCATCCAGGATGGCACATCAATGCGAGCTGTGGCAAGAAGGTTTGCTGTGTCTGTCAGCGTAGTGTCCAGAGCATGGAGGCGCTACCAGGAGACAGGCCAGTACATCAGGAGACGTGGAGGAGGCCGTGGGAGGGCAACAACCCAGCAGCAGGACCACTACCTCCGCCTTTGTGCAAGGAGGAGCACTGCCAGAGCCCTGCAAAATGACCTCCAGCAGGCCACAAATGTGCATGTGTCTGCTCAAACGGTCAGAAACAGACTCCATGAGGGTGGTATGAGGGCCCAACGTCCACAGGTGGGGTTGTGCTTACAGCCCAACACCGTGCAGGACGTTTGGCATTTGCCAGAAAACACCAAGATTGGCAAATTCGCCACTGGCGCCCTGTGCTCTTCACAGATGAAAGCAGGTTCAGACTGAGCACGTGACAGACGTGACAGAGTCTGGAGACGCCGTGGAGAACGTTCTGCTGGCTGCAACATCCTCCAGCATGACCGGTTTGGCGGTGGGTCAGTCATGGTGTGGGGTGGCATTTCTTTGGGGGGGCCGCACAGCCCTCCATGTGCTCGCCAGAGGTAGCCTGACTGCCATTAGGTACCGAGATGAGATGCTCAGACCCCTTGTGAGACCATATGCTGGTGCGGTTGGCCCTGGGTTCCTCCTAATGCAAGACAATGCTAGACCTCATGTGGCTGGAGTGTGTCAGCAGTTCCTGCAAGAGGAAGGCATTGATGCTAAGGACTGGCCCGCCCGTTTCCCAGACCTGAATCCAATTGAGCACATCTGGGACATCATGTCTCGCTCCATCCACCAACGCCACGTTGCACCACAGACTGTCCAGGAGTTGGCGGATGCTTTAGTCCAGGTCTGGGAGGAGATCCCTCAGGAGACCATCCGCCACCTCATCAGGAGCATGCCCAGGCGTTGTAGGGAGGTCATTCAGGCACGTGGAGGCCACACACACTACTGAGCCTCATTTTGACTTGTTTTAAGGACATTACATAAAAGTTGGATCAGGCTGTAGTGTGGTTTTCCACTTTAATTTTGAGTGTGACTCCAAATCCAGACCTCCATGGGTTGATAAATTTGATTTCCATTGATAATTTGTGTGTGATTTTGTTGTCAGCACATTCAACTATGTAAAGAAAAAAGTATTTAATAAGATTATTTCATTCATTCAGATCTATGATGTGTTATTTTAGTGTTCCCTTTATTTTTTTGAGCAGTGTATAAACAGTGTAATTATTCCCTCCGTAAGGCAATCAAACAGGCAAAACGTCAGTACAGAGACAAAGTGGAGTCGCAATTCAACAGATCAGACACGAGACGTATGTGGCAGGGTCTACAGACAATCAAGGACTACAAAGGAAAACCAGCTACGTCATAGACACCGACATCTTGCTTCCAGACAAGCTTAACACCTTCTTTTCCCGCTTTGAGGATAACACAGTGCCACTGACGTGGCCCACTACCAAGGACTGTGGGCTCTCCTTCTCTGTGACTGACATAAGACATTTAAACGTGTTAACCTTCGCAAGGCTGCCGGCCCAGACGGCATCTCTAGCCGCATCCTCAGAGCATGCGCAGACCAGATGGCTGGAGTGTTTACGGACATATTCAATCTCTCCCTATCCCAGTCTGCTGTCCCCATTTGCTTCAAGATGTCCACCATTGTGCCGTAGCATTCACTTCTGTCATCATGAAGTGCTTTGAGAGGCTAGTTAAGGATCATATCACCCCTACCTTACCTGCCACTCTAGACCCACTTCAATTTGCTTACCACCCCAATAGATCTACAGACTATGCGATCGCCATCACACTGCACATGGTCCCTATCCCATCTGAACAAGAGGAATACCTATGTAATAATGCTGTTCATTGACTATAACTCAGCATTCAACACCAGAGTACCCTCCAAGCTCATCATTAAGCTTGGGGCCCTGAGTCTGAACCCCATCCTGTGCAGCTAGGTCCTGGACTTCCTGATGGCGAAGGTTAAGTGAAGGTAGGAAACAACACCTCCACTTCGCTGATCCTCAACACAGGGGCCCCACATGGGTGCGTGCTCAGCTCACTCTTGCACTCCTGGTTCACCCATGACTGCGTGGCCACACACGACTCCAACTCAATCATCAATTTGCAGACGACACAACAGTAGTAGGCCTGTTTACTAAGAATGACAAGACAGCCTACAGGGAGGAGGTGAGGGCCCTGGGAGAGTGGTGAAAGGAAAATAACCTCTCACTCAACGTCAACAAAACAGAGGAGATCATCGTGGAGTACAGGAAACATCAGAGGGAGCATGCCCCCATCCACATCGACGGGACCGCAGTGGAGAATGTGGAAAGCTTCAAGTTCCTGGGTATACACATCACTGACGATCTGAAATGGTCCACCCACACAGGTGTGGTGAAGAAGGCGCAACAGCGCCTCAACCCTCAGGAGGCTGAAGAATTTTGGCTTGGCCCCTAAAACCCTCACAAACTTTAACAGATGCACAATTGAGAGCATCCTGTCAGGCTGTATCACCGCCTGGTACGGCAACTGCACAGCCTGCAACCGCAGGGCTCTCCAGTGGGTGGTGCGGTCTGCACAACTCATCACAGGGGGCAAACTACCTGCCCTCCAGGACACCTACAGCACCCGATGTCACAGGAAGGCCGAAAAGATCACCAAGGACAACAACCACCCAAGCCACTGCCTGTTCACCCCGCTATCATCCAGAAGGCGAGGTCAGTACAGGTGCATCAAAGCTGGGACCGAGAGATAGAAGCTGTTTTTCAATCTCAAGGCCATCAGACTGTAAAATAGCCATCAGTAACTGGCTTCCAATCGGTTACGTAACCCTGCACCTTATATACAGCAGCCTCTACATACTGCTTTACTCATCTCATATGCATGTAAACATTATTTTAATCTATTCTACTGTATTTAGTCAATGCCACGCAGACATTGCCCGATCTAATACTTATATTTTTCTTAATTCCATTCTTTTATTTTTAGATTAGTGTGTATTGTTGTGAACTGTTAGATACTACTGCACTGTTGGAGCTAGAAACACAAGCATTTCACTACACCCCGCAAAAACATATGCAAAATATGTGCATGTGACCAACAAAATTAGATTAGGCTTTTTATTGATTCTTTTTTACTCACCTCACTTGTTATTGAACTTCTTTCAATTGGTCAATCAAAGTTGAAACTGAAAACATGGTCCTTGCACTGTTATTGATTATTGTTGGGTTTTTTTGAGTTGAGTTTGCAAGAAAGGCATTTCACTGTACTTATGCATGTGACAATAGTCTTTGAAACAACTTTCAAGTTTTAACACAACGAAATGTCAAATCAAATAAAATTTTATTTGTCACATACACATGGTTAGCAGATGTTAATGCGAGTGTAGCGAAATGCTTGTGCCTCTAGTTCCGACCATGCAGTAGTATCTAACAAGTAATCTAACAAATTCACAACAACTACCTTATATTCATTCCTTTACTCTTGTGTGTATGAGTATGTACATATAAATATATGGATGAGCGATGGCTGATCGGCATAGGCAAGATGCAGTAGATGGTACGGAGTACAGTGTATACATTTGATATGAGTAATGTCGGATATGTAAACAGTTTTGTATATATACATTATAATGTTTAAAGTGGCTAGTGATACATTTATTACATCCAATTCCTATTTTTAAAGTGGCTAGAGATGTAAGTCAGTATGTTGGCAGCAGCCACTCAAATGTACAGTGCCTTCTAAGGTGATGATTAATTCAAACAGCCATACAAATATTATATACTATAATATAAATAGTCCTATATATGAGACCAAGCCTGATTTTTATTAAAATGATTATGCCTTTATACAATACATAGCATGCAGCATATTATGCATGGCATTATGCATGGCATGCATTTTTAACTGATTTAAGAAGTCTTTGGTACATAATTGGATCCCTCCCACTCTCCCTCTACCTCTCCCTCTCTCCTAGGACCATGCCTCAGGACTACCTGGCCTGATGACTCCTTGCTGTCCCCAGTCCACCTGGTCGTGCTGCTGCTCCAGTTTCAACTGTTCTGCCTGCGGCTATGGAACCCTGACCTGTTCCTCTCTAGGTTTCTTCCTAGGTTTCCAGCCTTTCTAGGGAGTTTTTCATACCACCATGCTTTTACACCTGCATTGCTTGCTGTTTGGGGTTTTAGGCTGGGTTTCTGTACAGCACTTTGTGACATCAGCTGATGTAAGGGCCTTTATAAATACATTTGATTGATACTGGATGGACTAGTGACCTTATGCTACTCTTCAAACTGTCTATGCATGAGTCTGGGACAGAACATATAGACCTAGGCGATGCTGTTGGTTCATTGATTGTGTAGGGCATGTTAGAGTTAGCCTACAATTAGCAGTGAATTTGTATTTGAATAGCATAGAACATGTCCTATTACTAGATTTCCATTATTAAATAAGCATACATGACCTTTATTTACAGAATGTCCTCCCCCCTCTCTCCTTCATTACTTTCTCCAGCGCGCGCAGTGTCAACATTTTAATTAAACATGTTACTATGGATGTTCCCGAACAGATTTCACTTGTTTTTTTGTTTTTTTTTGAAGAAGAAGAAGAAAGCCTATAACATGTAGCCACTCCTGTCGCGCAGCAGTATTTGCATGCTCCTCAACCTGTGGTTGATGCAGGAGGTAAATATAGTAAGTAGCCTACCTGGTGGGAAAGCGGCTTTCTCAAATCATCAATTGCCTGTAGTCGCATCATAATTTTTCTATCATTCACAACTAAAGTCTCCAAATAACTGTGAATGTAGCATGTTTCAAATGATCACTTGTACGCTCACATAACCACTTCATATGTGCACTCGCTCCGGAATGGGAAAAATAGCTGAATAAAATAGAAAGGATAAGTTCAATTATATTCTTCTTACTATAAAATCGTAATATAAAATAATGGCACAGGATTTAAGCGTATCTTGTCTGCTAAATGAACAAGCCTACAGCATGGCTCAAAGCCAGATAACATACAGTAGGCTAACTCATATTCTGTTCTTTTGAAATCCATTTAATATACACCATCACAATAACTATTCTAAAGAAACATTAAATGTATTTATTTGACTTCCAAAGGTGCGCATCAGCAGCTTGTATGCAGCTTATATGTGTGAATTCCTGGTGATGCTAAAAGTGTTTATGTTAATTGACGGTCAATTACTGTGAGACCAGCAGGCTTTTGCGTGACAAATAAAATGCTGACAAAATGTCCTGACCACCACGGTCCTTGTAGTAACACAACGTTTCAACCCTAATACACTAACATACTCCACATGACCAAAAGTATGTGGACATCCGCTCCCCGAACATCTCATTCCAGTATCATGGCCATTAATATGGAGTTGGTCCCCCCTTTGCTGCTATAACAGCATCCACTCTTCTGGGAAGGCTTTCCACTAGATGTTGGAACATCGGGGACTTGCTTCCATTCAGCCACAAGAGCATGAGAGGTCAAATAACTGATGTTGGCCGATTAAGCCTGACTCTCAGTCAGCATTCCAAATCATCCCAAAGATGTTTGATGGGGTGGAGGTCAGGGCTCTGGTGTGGAAGAACTTGACTGACCTGCACAAGCTCAACAAGGCATTTCTCAACAAAGCAACAGTTCTTGTGCTGACGTTGCTTCCAGAGGCAGTTTGGAACTCGGTAGTGAGTGTTGCAACAGACGATTTTTACTCGCTTCTGCAGTCCCGTTCTGTGAGCTTGTGTGGCCTACCACTTAGCCATTGATGCTCCTAGACGTTTCCACTCCAAAATAACAGCACTTACAGTTGACCGGGGAAGCTATAGCAGGGCAGAAATTTGACTAACTTGTTGGAATGGTAGCTTCCTATGACAGTACCACATTGAAAGTCACGGAGCTCTTCAGTAAGGCCATTCTACTGACAATGTTTGTCTATGGAGATTACATGGCTGTGTGCTCGATTTTATACACTTGTCTGCAACGGGTGTGGCTGAAATAGTAAAATCCACAAATTTTAAGGGGTGTCCACATACTTCTGTATATATACTGCCTGTTATCCATTGCAGTTGGCAATTTCCTCTTCCGTCTGGTGTCGCTCCTAAACTAGTCCACATGTGATCTCTAGTTTACATGACCATGCTGTTAGGATGGAAATCGATGGAAACACTGTGCTGACCTACAAGAGAAGGAAAACTACTTCTTGTACATCTGTGTTCCGTCTCATTTACATCTCAGCAATACATTTGCTCTGTGTTTAAGAAGTTTTAAGGAAGTCATTCTTTGAGAGCAGCAGCATAGGTGACGATTTTGGAGAGTCTGGCGTGCCCAAAGTAAAGTGCCTGCCACTCAGGCCCAGAAAATAGGATATGCACATAATTAGTACTATTGGATAGGAAACACTCTGAAGTTTCTAAAAGTGTTACATTATTTTATGTGAGTATAACAGAACTGATATTGCAGGCGAAAACCTGAGGAAAATCCATCCTGATTTGCAGTTTTTTTGGTAAATGACCTTCTCCAGGGTGCCTATTCATTTGTATTTTACCTAGGACTGAGACTGCAGTACTTATGTCTTCCACTAGATGTCAACAGTCTTTATACAAAGTCTGGAGGCTGTAGCCCTGAGCAGAACGGATAGGAAAAGGAAGTAGTCAGGGGACCACTTTTGTCAACGTTTGACAGGCGCGAGATTGTAAGCGCGCCCCAGTTTATTTTCCTTTCCTATTCACGTTATCGTCCGGATGAAATATTACAGTAAATGTACATAAAATGATACCTAAGGATACATTAAAAAAATGTTTGATTTGTTTGTAGAAAGTTTAGGTGTAATTTGAATGTGTTCTCTTAACGGTTCAATGGGCGACTCAACGGTGGATTTTATGATAACGCACCAACCAAACTGAGATTTATGGATATAATAAATGACTTTTTCTAACAAAAGAACCATTGGACGTCTTCGTTGGACACTTGGGAAGCCCTCAGCAGAAGTTCTTCGTAAGTTATGTGATATGAGCTAACAAATATGGGTTTTGTGTGACCCGCGCTGGATATGAATTTATGCTAATGTAGAAAATGTGGGGTGCTATCCGGCGTAAAGCCTTTGCAATATCACAGCGTTGTCCGATTTCAAAGAATCAGAGCTTTTGTTGACTATGCAACACTTGTATATTGATGAATGTTTAATAATTCAACTTATGAATTTGGCACCTTACATTTCACCGGGTGGTGTCGGGAGTGGCACGCTAGCGCCGCTACTCCCTAAGTAGTTTTTAATCCTCTTGTTCCTGTGTGGAACATTAGGCTTCGACTACAGGAGTGCCACTGCTTCCGATCTTCTGCCTTTTTTGGGGATGGCATCTCCTTCACGGTTCGTGGCCAGGTTTCCTTAGGGCGGCCACACTTCCTTTTCTCATAATAAATAAATAAGGGCCAGTTTCCCGGACACAGATTAAGCCTCATCTTGCACTAAAAAAGCAAGCTCATTGGACATCTCCAGGTATGCTTTATAGTCCAGGAGTAGGATTAATCTGTGTCTAGGAAACCAGCCCATAAAGATCAACTCAAAAGTATAGATTACAGAAGTCAGATTTAAAACAGTAAAACATGTTTATTAAGTTCTCTCATCAGCTGATTTGTCATGATGAAGTGCATCAGTGAAAGGCAGACGGGATTTGTTACATGCTCGATATTAACCATTTACAACCATGATTCAACTCCACAATTTAAAATAAAACCATACTTGCATTTGACCTGAAAAGACAGTGGTAGCAATACACAGGACTGCCCGAGCAGTACATACACGTTCCTTTAAGAAACAGGGAGAGAACGCCAAAACCAAACTGAGTTGTTCCAATTCAAGTAGTTAGTTTAGACCCTTTTTTTTTTAATTTTTTTAACTTTCAACAAATTCAAGTTCAGGATGATGTAAAAGACGAGAAAAGTCCAGATCATGTCAACGTCAGGAGAAAGGAGAGATGGATCACATTCCAGAATCCCAAGGAACAAAAAAGCGAAGGGAAGGGAAGGAGGGATGGAGAAGCCATCTTTGTTTTATAATACTCAAGAGTCGGTGCAACTGACGTCAGCAGTATTAACTGGCATGGTAGTAGGACATCAGACCAACTTCAGAGTGACATTCACTGACGAGGTCCCATATAGCGACCTCCCTCGCTGGGTCCAGTGCCTCGTCCAGAGCCAAAGCTGGGTTTCTGTGCCATGCCACCCCTGGTGGGGGGGCCTCTGGGCCCTCCTATCCTCTCTCGGGGCCCTCCGGGGCCACCTGGACCTCTGGGGCGGATGTCTCGCCGGTCCCCTTCCCGTGCGGAGCGTGTCTTCTTTTCCTCCACGTTCAGTCGGACATCTCCTCTGAACTTAATGGGCTACAAATGAAAGAGGACTGTTAGTACATTACAGTTGTTTTTGATCATTTAAATGAATTAAAGATCAGAGTGGGCTTTTAGAAAGGATTGTGTCTGTACATGCATTAAGAATTTTTCAATGACATGTACTGCTCCCAAATAGAAAGGTGCTTCACATTCATATAAATGTCTATCATCATTGAAATGGAGGGCTTTAACAAAATGGAGCCGAGGGCTTTAACAAAATGGAGCCGAGGGCTTTAACAAAATGGAGCCAATTTCGTAAAATTGGCATGCTGGTAATTAAAACACTCAGACTTAACATATGTTTAAAATAATCATTACCCGGTTGCTTAGGATTTTCTGTACAGGTTCCGAATCGTCAAACACCACAAATCCAAAGTTGGGAAGCTTTCCTCCACTGTTGATCCGTAGCTCAAGCACAGTACCATACTCTGTAGGAGGAACCATCATATTAAAATGACATATCAACTCAATCAATCACTTCCATCAGTTGCTGCAAAGCATTCTGTGTTCTGTTGCAGAGACGCAGATCATTTAAAATTTTTTTTTTTTTAATAATTGATTAGAATCATTGATCTTTCTAACTCTTTTACAGGTCATTCGGGGACTATGATCAATTTAGACTAGCCATCTAAATCTGGTACTACTACACCCCAGTACTGTCAGTTGTTGATTACCATGTGCTGTCCCTATTTAATCAATTATTTGCCAGTTGAAACCATACAAAGCCATTAACTCAAAAGCTTTTTTGCAGACCATATATATTATTTATTTTTTTAAAGCGACATACGTTGGAAAAACTCCTTGAGCTCTGCCTTGTCCACATCATGGGGAACGTTTCCGACAAAGAGCTGGTGAGCATCTGGATACCTCACCACACGGCCAACCTCAGACGGCTCTCCCTGCTCTCCTTCCTGCACTGCAGACCCGACAGAGGCATGAGAGGAGATCACTTTAGTAACGGTCACGCTAACGCACACACACATATATATACATACACACAGATTCCCATTCAGACTGACAGATTCCCATTGAGTTCAGACTAACAGACAGGTTTACGTCCAACGTAGACCACATACTGTAGCAAAACGGAAAACTTAAATCTGTGTTCTTATTGGACGAGGTCAGGTAGTACATCCCAGTTGCACTTCATTTCAATACTTTTTCTACCTCCTGAACATGATCCAGCTTCCTGGTGGATGGTACCGTGTGAGACGCTATCTGGTGGATGGTACCGTGTGTTGGGTTTAGACGCTATCTGGTGGACAGTACCATGTGTTGGGTGAGATGCTGCCCGGTACCGTATATTGGGTGAGATGGTACCGTGTGAGATGCTGCCTGGTGGACGGTACCTCCTGGTCGGGGTCCTCTGTTGACTGGTGGGGGGCCTGGCCTTGCTTCCCGTGGTCTCTGGTCTCCTCTCGGTTGCGTTCTCTGTGCTGCGGCTTCTGGTTTCACCTCCACCCTGGCCTAAAGCACCAAGACAAGGCCCTGATAAATCAGGCTAGAAGACCAAGACAACAAGGCTCCAAGCTAAATCACTAGTTGATTTGTGTTCCTTGTAATTTAAGAGGAACGTTGATTTAAAAAAAAAAAAAAAGGCACCAAAATGTAAATGTTAATTATACCTAATCATCAATATAGTACGTGTGGTCTTTCATCTGGTAGGATACATGCGACGTGTGTACTAGGTGATTTTATGCCCTTAGTAATCAATATAGTACGTGTGGTTGTTTCTTCTGCTGGTATTTAATACATAATGTTGGCTACAGGAGGAGTGTTTTTTTACATAGAGAAAAGTAACATTGTATGTTAACGTAGCGGTGCCGATGGGACTTTGACTACGTGGGGGGGGATGCCAGAGACAGGGACAACTCCGCTAGGGGGTAGGTTCTTACTGGTGACAGATGCCCAGGAGAATGGCTGGAGGAGAGATGATACAGACGTTATTAGATCAAGCTGAATGAGGTCTGGTAGCTGTACAGGGAAACCACTAGAAGCTAGGTAAACCTAATGAAGAACATCAAGGGCCAAAGTAAGGAATTCTCAGCAATAGTAGTTTATCTACAAAATTAGCTATCAAAGCTGATTCAACCAAAATGGTTCTTAAACCAAAACGGAATAGCCAGAGGTGCAGACAAGTCACATATTGCCCTAGTGACCTCGACAGTGGATAACTAGCCAAAATGCAGGATCCAGAGAGTAATATACAGCCAGGTCACACAAGGAATCACGACCACCATGTTGACATGACCACAGTGTAGCCAATAAGGGTTGAGCCCTACCCGGTTATCTTCAGCAGCGGGTGCAGGGGCAGGGTCAGCAGTGGCGGAGGGCAGGGGTGAGGAGACTGGACACTGCTCTCCCTGCTCCTCTGCAGTGTGTTGCTGCTGGGTCTCTGGCTCAAGGTCCTGTTTCCCATCCACCACGTCTGGCTCTGGCTCCGCCTCAGGTTCTGCCTCAGGCTCTGGGGTTACAGCCACCTCCTCCTCTGGCCTCTTGGCCTCGGTGCTGAAATAGCCCAGACACAGTTCTAATATTAACCCAAGCATATTCTGGCCATAGACTAGAATGAAGTGCCACTAAATAAGTGCCAAGTCATTTATTGGGTAAACCACCAAAGTTTCACATCACAGAAAAGCCAACAAATAAAAAATTTGACGTCCAAATTGTCGGGGGATGCAAAACAATGTTGATTAACAAAGTTTCCAGTGTATCCGCCGAGAGGGGATTGTTTCTCCAAACGGCCTTAAAAAAAAAAAAAAGTACTACTCCATTTTCTCCCCAATTTCATGGTATCCAATTGGTAGGTAGTCTGGTCCCATCGCAACAACTCCCGTACGGACTCGGGAGAGGTGAAGGTCGAGAGCCGTGCGTCCTCCGAAACACAACCCCACCAAGCCACACTGCTTCTTGACACAATGCCCACTTAACCCGGAAGCCAGCCGCACCAATGTGTCAGAGGAAAACACTGCACACCTGGCGACCGTGTCAGCTTGCACAGCCCGCCACAGGAATCGCTAATGCGCGATGGGACAAGGACATCCAGGCCTGCCAAACCCTCCCCTAACCCGGACGACGTTGGGCCAATTGTCCACCACCCCACGGGTCTCCCGGTTGCGGCCGACTGCAACAGAGCTTGGACCCAAAACCAGACTCTCGTGACACAGCTAGCACTGCCTTGGACCACTGCGCCACTCGGGAGGCCCCTAGATCGCGCCTTCCTGAGGACAAAGTAGCGAGGCTGATGGATATTGCAAGCTGCTTTAAAAGGAGTGGGACAGTTTTGATTTCCCAACAGCAGCGGCTCACTGAGCAGGCCAAGGCCCACCGCAAATTAGAGGCAAATTGTGTTGGTCAGGACGGTTCTAGAAGTTCTGCTACCCCAGGCAAGATCAACATTTAATGTATAGTAGTCTATAAAAATTTGGAATAGATTGATAGACTAGAGTAATGCGCAATTGGTACATTTCAGTTGAGCGTATTCAGCAGCCAACTGCCATAGTAGGAAAATGTTATCAATAAGCCACGTATAACCACACGACCCCACAACAGTTCAAATTACAATAAGCATAACATTTATTAACATCCTCCAGTAGAAATTTAAACATAACATTGTTGTCCAAATTTGATTGGACAACATCAGTGTTATAATTTCTTCATTTTGTGGCTGCCTAGTGTTCCCTTTCATTTGCTGTGGTGCTGAACCGCAACGGGAATGTGGCAGACCAACCCGGTCATAGCTAGAAGGGATACAGTTTTTGTCAAATGAACGTTAAGTTTCATTTTAGCTAACTTTTTTCCCTAATTCTCCAAACATGCTGCGTAAATATCTCTCTCTCTCTCTCTCATTGAGGATGAAAAGTGGAATAGGATTGCTGATGTAGTCAAGACTAAGATGGATACGTCTCCTTACCACGGTGTCTGTTTGTAGAAGGTTGCAGCCTCTTCCTGGGCCACCTCAGGTGATGGTACTCTCTCCTCCATCTCCTCCACATCCTCATCAGACTCTGAAACACCAAGAACATGACCGAGTCCCAATTACAGCAGTTTTAGAGCGGAATGAAATACCCGTTACATTTTAGTCATTTAGCAGATGCTTCTATATACCTAAAATGTGAAGGCATATTATTCATAATAGCAGTGTTAACCCCGAGGTAATGTATGAGAAGAAACCACCGCGATTGAGTTCAATAAGAGCAACACCTCTAACCATTATTTAGGCAAGTCAGTTAGGAACAAATCCTTATTTACAATGACAAATTCTTATTTTCCCTTGTTCAGGGATATTTTTTTACCTTGTCAGCTCGGGGATTCGACCTTGCAACCTTCCGGTTACAAGTCCAACTCTCTAACCACTAGGCTACTTACCGCCGCAATTTATTAGTGATGAGAAGTAAATTACATATGAAGCCAAACAAGCCAAACGTAAAGCAGCGTCCTAATTTGTAACATGCTCACCTTCAGGGGGTTCTGAGTCAGAATCCCCAAACACTTCGTCTTGGTAACGGAACACGTCGTTGTGAACGTAGAACTTGTTTGTTACAGTGCCCTGAAACACCAACGTCAGAGTTGAACACAATTAACCCTTTCGCTGAACTAGAGACACTAATACATAAACGAAAACGTTTCAAGGACAAATTTCCAATGTCCGTCTATACAGTTGAAGGACCTACCTCAGGGGCCAGCACAAATGTCTGCATGAATTTGCGCATGGGCTGCATGTCGTTGGACAGCTCCCCCATCACTTGCACCACCACGCCCTCGTTCAAGGTCGCATGGGCGTCCACATGTCTGATCTTGGTGTGGCAGTCACGAAAGTTCAACGCCAACACTTTTTTATGAATCTCCTTTATACAGAAATAAAAGACATTGATGAAAATCTCAAACTTAAATGTGTTAAGCCTTGTATCAGAAAGCCTAACTGGCAATATATATTACCCATCTTAAATAAGAACATACTGATAGAGCTTTGCCATAAAATCATGTGAGGATGTGTCGCGTTGGATATTTTACAAAAGAAACATATAATACTGCTTCACGAAGTAATGCAAATATAATTTGGGAAATTTGTATTGCAGTACTCACCGACTGTCCGTAGACTGATTCAACTGGTTTGCCATTGTTGTCCAGACCTCCATGTACATAGGAGGAATTTTTCCCATAAAACCTAAAACAAAAACAAGTTTAGATAGCCCATAGCCATAGATAGCCCATTAATTTATGAAAGTAGATCACAATGGAACAGATACTGTTTGGGAATCATTTTCTAGTACTGTACTTGCTTTACCTGTGCAGGTAGTCGGGTGCCTGGTTGAGTAGTGTGTAGTACTGTCGGACAAACTCCCGCCCGACGAGCTGGGCACTTGGCTTCTCCATCACCATTTCTTTGGTCAGCTGGAGAGAACTGAAACAAGGTGTGGTTGTCATGGTGTGGATATAATGGAGTCTAATCTGTACCAGCCACCATCCGTGTCTGTTCTGTCTGACAAACTCGGCAAGCCATATCACCCAGCTGGGAGAGTCTGATCTGTACCATCAGCGCTAACGTTACAGGAGGCTGTGCAAGAGTCCAATTGGCATTCAATCTAATCTGCGGATGACTAGTTCGCTAGAAATCTAGTCAATTCAACCAGTAATAGGTTTCAGTTCATAGTCGTATGAAATTAATTGTAGGTGACACATGTCGCCCAGACTCAACCCAGCTAAACGGTCTAACGTTATGTATCTAAGCTGTGCTTCCAGGGTCTTTGCCTAGGAAAGGCCGAATTGCAAAACCGGTCACGTCGTAGACTGAATAACAATTTTATCGAAATGTAACGATTTTGGCATGCCAGTTATGTCGCTGGCCAGACAACTAGATCCTATTTACCCCAATCAAGTCGGACAGCTGAAAATAGCTAGTTAACTACAATAGGGGTTGTATAACCAACACGTGCGGTAAATACAATGCCCGCTAACTAGCTAATTTTCCCAGGCTAGCTCAGTTTATTTAGCGAGCTTAACGTTGGTTACCTAACGTAGCAGACTAAACAGCAGTCGACGGTTAATCTTCGACATCAAACTGATATTAAAATCATGAACATTTTAAAACAGAGGCGTTGGTAAGACAATCGTCGCTAACTGGGAAGCCATGGCTCGCTAGCCATTCCAGCTAGTTAGCTACAAGCCGGGGAAAGGCCGCCCCGTCGGACTAGTTGACCATTTGGACGGTCCACTCGGGCGTCGACGGACTCCTTTAACCCCGTCAACCCCATTTAAGTCTCCTTCGTGGCACATTGAATCATTTAAGGAAAGAAAGTACGTCAGTTAACTGGCTAGCTAGCACAACTCAAAAACGACTTAGCGTTTACCATGCTTACTACGTTAGCGTCAAACAACGCCTTAAGATTACGAAATATTACCGCAGCGGATATTTATTCAATAAATCCAAACAGGGTATTGTACTTACCAGGAGGCAATTGTTAAAATTGTTTATTGTAAAAAATATATATATATTTATATGTGTGATTTCACTGAATCACCTCCGCTCTGCCAGGCGGTAGCTAGAAGGATTGTTCTAGCAGGGCAGCGCACAACGTGCTGCTCTTTTGCCGGTCTCCAACGTGGGGCCTACAGTCTAAATGCACGAACCAATGAATTTACTGCGAGAGGAAATATGTCGCCAATCAAAATGTATGTACTCTGAGCCGTTTTAGTGTACAACCAATCGTTGTGGAGTATGTGTGTTAGACCTGTCAGTCTAAATGTAGCCAATAGGAGACGAGTGTGGTGGATTCCGATGACGGGTATGCTTGGTTCAACATTTGACGGAGCGGCTCACAGCTGGATCACGTCCCGATCGACATTGATGGGGGTGTTTTTCGCTACGTTAGATTTTAGCTCTCCAACTACACATTTATTTATTTATTTAATGAACCTTTATTTTAACAGGAAGTCGTGTTGAGATGATCCCTGTATACACACCAGTACACATCAAACACATCAATAGGCTGGCTATTCATTCTGTATATACACATTTAACATTTTAGTCATTCTAGTCATTTAGCAGGCAATCGTATCCAGAGCAACATCTTAAGATTGCTAGGTGGGACAACTGCATTTCACAGTCATAGTAAGTAAATATTTTCTCAATAAAGTAACTATCTGCAAAGACTGAGCTAGTAAGGGGGGAAAAAAGTAAAGTGCAGGTTGTAGATTACAGTAATAATTTTGTTTGGGGGACTGTGGGTTTATTTAAGAGGTAGGGTTTCAGCTGTTTCCAGCTGTTTTCAGATGATGGGCAGGGAGCATGAACATGTGTAGCCGGTGTGAAATGGCTAGTTAGCTAACAGCATTTAAATCGGTGACGTCCACTCGCTCTGAAACCTTGAAATAGTTGTACCCCTTGTGGAGTGATGGGTAATGATGCTTCGAGGGTGACTGTTGTTTATGTGTGCCTACCTGGTTTGAGCCCAGGTAGGGGCGAGGAGAGGGAAGGAAGCTATACTGTTACATTGGTGCCATGACCCGGATCACTGGTTGCTGCGGAAAAGGAGGAGGTCAAAAGGGGGGTGAGTGAAGCCGGTGTGAAATGGCTAGTTAGCTAACAGCATTTCAGTTGGTGACGTCACTCGCTCTGAAACCTCGAAGTAGTTGTACCCCTTGCTCTGCAAGGGCCCTGGCTTTTGTGGCGCGATGGGTAACGATGCTTCAAGGGTGGCTGTTGTTGATGTGTGCAGAGGGTCCCTGGTTCGAGCCCAGGTAGGGGCGAGAAGAGGGAACGAAGCTATACTGTTACACATGCATGAAGGGCACATGAACCTGCAGGAGCTAGTCACTTCTTCGATGTTTGCATAGAACGACAGGGTGTTTTACAGGTTCACGCCAAAGTTCGTTGCACTCTGGGAGTGGGACATCGTGGAGTTGTCAATCGTGATGAAAATGTCTTGGAGCAGGAAGAAGAGCAGCTCTGTTTTTTTTAGGTTGAGCTTGAGGTGCTGGGCTGACATCCTAGCTGAGATATCTGCCAGGCACGCAGAGATGTGTTTTGCCACCTGGGAATAGCCGCGTGAAGTAGGGGTGCTGACGGTGCTGCAGCACCCCCTGAATTTTTTAAATAATAATAATTTAATAAAAATTGCACTGGGCCTTTAATAGTCCTATATTAGTGGACCGATATAGCAGTCTGCAGCGCTGGGCCTTTAATAGTCCTATATTAGTGGACCGATATAGCAGTCTGCAGCGCTGGGCCTTTAATAGTCCTATATTAGTGGACCGATATAGCAGTCTGCAGCGCTGGGCCTTTAATAGTCCTATATTAGTGGACCGATATAGCAGTCTGCAGCACTGGGCCTTTAATAGTCCTATATAAGTGAACCTAGAAAAGATTCTTACAAAATTTGGGAAGGAGAAAAGTAGTTGAGTGTCATCCGCGTAGCAATGATAGGAGAGACCATGTGAGGATATGACAGCCGAGTGACTTGGTGTATAGAGAGAAGAGGGACTAGAACCAAGCCCTGGGGACACCAGTAGTGAGAGTATTTGGTGCAGAAAGATCCTCTCCATGTCACCTGGTAGGAGAGGCCTGCCAGGTAAGATGCAATCCAAGAGTGTGCAGAGGCTGAGACACCCATCTCTGAGAGGGTGGAGAGGAGGATCTGATGGTTCACAGTATCAAAGGCAGTGGATAGATCTAGGAGGATGAGGAGATAGAGTCAGCTTTGGCAGTGCCAAGTAGCCTCTGTGACCTAGGGGTGAGCAGTCTCATCAATGTTCACATCAATGAATGAAAAGCAAAACACAATCATAGAAAACAAACACAATCTTCTGTGAAAAAGGTCTTCAATCAGCCTTTTGAATAGTGCTAGAGGCACCAAGTCATCCAACTTTAGAGAGCCTTGGAGGATCATTCTACATATAAGGTGCAAAAAAACTAAAAGCAGATTTACCTTTCATTGGACATCGTAGGGATCTCCAGGGTTAGCCATCCCTGAGACCAGGTCTGGTATCTCGTACGTCTGTAACGATGAAGGGCTTTATAAACAAAAAGAGTGCAATGGAACAATCCACAAGACTTCAAAGATGGCCAGCCTACTTTCTGATACAGAATGCATTGATGTGTCCTGAACCCATCCAGTCATTGACTGAACCCATCACCCGTAATAAAGCGTAGTGCGTGAAGATAAACTGCATCCAGTGGCTTCAATACAGTGGCAGCTTCTCCTGGTGGCCAGCGTTCTCTTTCAGCACCAATGGAATGAACCCAAAACTGAAACTTCTGATCAACCGGCATGACAGGCGAGTTAAATCAAGTATACCTATATATTCTAGAGAAGTTATGCATTCATCCACTGGGGGGCGACACAAATACACACAGACCTCTTCATGTCACATGATGTCTGGACTGAACTGTAGCATGTAGGGGTTATTCTCAATCCCTAATTGCATGATAATGAATTTGTGTTCATCTGATGGTTGACCACTCATATGGAACCTTATTGTATCAGAACTTTTGCCCAACATCTATCAAATTTTCACTGGTCATCTTCCCTCCATTCTTTTGACTGTCTTGATCTAATTCTTGAAGATATTACATTTTGCAAACACTTCATGGGTTGTGTTCAAAACTTAGAATTGTTATATATATGGCGGATACAACATTCCCAGCTCTGCAGATTTTGCTGCGAAGAGACAGAGTCATTAGATCATTTATTTTGGTACTGTCCATATGTAGCTTGTTTTTGGTCACAGGTCCAGGAATGGCTGAAGAATTGTACCTTTTACCTGGAGCCAACTCTGCAGATAGCAATACTGGGTGATTTGGAAAGTCATAGTCAATCAATCAATAATATAATATAATATTTTAGCAAAAATGTTTATCTTTAATTTACAATCTGTAGAAACTATGAGAATAGAAAAGTTCAGAACTTTTGTGAAACTTCACAGCACAGTTAAAAAATATATGGCAAATAGAAATCCAACATGGATGGTGTTAAGAGATAGATGGGAGAGGTTGAATGGATCCGAAGGGTGGGACTAAAAACAACAAGATAACTCATGTAAAATGTACTGTGTCCATAAACTGTATATAGGTTCCGAACCTTTGTGAAACAGCACAGTTAAAAATATATGGCAAATTAAAATCTAACTGGATGGACAGGTAGTGGAAGGACAGGACTAAAAACAAAATATATAACTATTGTAAAATAGACTTGTGTCCGTAAAATGTATATAGTATGTATAAGCTGGAAGTAGAAGCATAAGTGTGGTAGGGTTAATGGAAAATAATAAATGAAAATATATTTTAAAAAAATATATGTATATCTATATGGTACCAATCAAAATTTTGGACACACCTACTCATTCAAGGGTTTTTCTTTATTTTTACTATTTTCTACATTGTAGAATAGCAGTGAAGACATCAACACTATGGAATCATACAGTAACCAAAAAAAGTGTTAAACAAATAAACATGTATTTTAGATTTTAGATTCTTCAAAGTAGCCACAATTTGGACTCATCAGACCAAAGGACAGATTTCTACCGGTCTAATGTCCATTGCTCGTGTTTCTTGGCCCAAGCAAGTCTCTTCTTATTATTGGCATCCTTTAGTAGTGGTTTCTTTGCAGCAATTCGACCATGAAGGCCTGATTCACGCAGTCTCCTATGAACAGTTGATGTTGAGATGTGTCTGTTACTTGAACTCCGTGAAGCATTTGTTTGGGCAGCAATTTCTGAAGCTGGTAACTCGAATGAACTTATTCTCTTGTGACTCTTGTGGCGGTCCTCATGAGAGCCAGTTTCATCATAGCGCTTCATGGTTTTTGCGACTGCAATTGAAGAAACTTTTGCCAGACTGACTGACCTTCATGTCTTAAAGTAATGATGGACTGTCATTTCTCTTTGCTTATTTGAGCTGTTCTTGCCGTAATATGGACTTGGTCTTTTACCAAATAGGGCTATCTTCTGTATACCATCCCTACCCTGTCACAACACAACTGATTGGCTCAAATGCATTAAAAAGAAATTCCACAAATTAACTTTTAACAAGGCACAACGGTTTATTGAAATGCATTCCAGGTGACTACCTCATGAAGCTGGTTGAGATTAATGCCAAGAGTGTGCAAAGCTGTCATCAAGGCAAATGGTGGCTACTTTGAAGACTCTAAAATATATTTTGATTTGTTTAACACTTTTTTGGTTAATATATGCTTCCATATGTGTTATTTCATAGTTTTGATGTCTTCACTATTATTCTACAATGTATAAAATAGTACAAATAAAATAAAACCCTTGAATGAGTAGGTGTGTCCAAACTTTTGACTGGTACTGTACATGTACAGTTGAAGTCGGAAGTTTACATACAGTACACCTTAGCCAAATACAATTAAACTCAGTTTTTCACAATTGCTGACATTTAATCCTAGTAAAAATTCCCTGTCTTAGGTCAGTTAGGATCACCACTTTATTTTAAGAATGTGAAATGTCAGAATAATAGTAGAGAGAATGATTTATTTCAGCTTTTATTTCTTTCATCACATTCCCAGTGGGTCAGAACTTTACTTACACTCAATTAGTATTTGGTAGTATTGCCTTTAAATTGTTTAACTTGGGTCAAAGGTTTTGGGTAGCCTTCTACAAGCTTCCCACAATAAGTTGGGTGAATTTTGGCCCATTCCTCCTGACAGAGCTGGTGTAACTGAATTAGGTTTGTAGGCCTCCTTGCTCGCATACGCTTTTTCAGTTCTGCCCACAACATTTCTATGGGATTGAGGTCAGGGCTTTGTGATGGCCACTCCAATATCTTGACTTTGTTGTCCTTAAGCCATTTTGCCACAACTTTGGAAGTATGCTTGGGATTCATTGTCCATTTGGAAGACCCATTTGCGACCAAGCTTTAACTTCCTGACTGATGCCTTGAGATGTTGCTTCAATATATCCACATAATTTTCCTTCCTCATGATGCCATCTATTTTGTGAAGTGTACTTGTCCCTCATGCAGCAAAGCACCTCCACAACATGATGCTGCTACCCCCGTGCTTCACGGTTGGGATGGTGTTCTTCGGCTTGCAAGCCTCCCCCTTTTTCTTCCTAACATAACAATTATGGCCAAACACTATTTTTGTTTCATCAGACCAGAGGACATTTCTCCAAAAAGTATGATCTTTGTCCCAATGTGCAATTGCAAACCGTAGTCTGGCTTTTTTTATGGCGGTTTTGGAGCAGTGGCTTTTTCCTTGCTGAGTGACCTTTCAGGTTATGTTGATATAGGACACGTTTTACTGTGTATATAGATACTTTTGTACCTGTTTCCTCCAGCATCTTCACAAGATCCTTTGCTGTTGTTCTGGGATTAATTTGCACTTTTCGCACCAAAGTACGCTCATCTCTAGGAGACAGAACGCATCTCCTTCCTGAGCGGTATGACAGCTGCGTGGTCCCATGGTATTTATACTTGCGTACTATTGTTTGTACAGATGAACGTGGCACCTTCAGGCGTTTGGAAATTGCTCCCAAGCATGAACAAGACTTGTGGAGGTCTACAATTTTTCTTCTGAGGTCTTGGCTGATTTCTTTAGATTTTCCCATGATGTCAAGCAAAGAGGCACTGATTTTGAAGATAGGCCTTGAAATACATCCACAGGTACACCTCCAATTGACTCAAATGATGTCAATTAGCCTATCAGAAGCTTCTAAAGCCATGACATAATTTTCTGGAATTTTCCAAGCTGTTTAAAGGCACAGTCAACTCAGTTTATGTAAACTTCTGACCCACTGGAATTGTGATACAATGAATTTTAAGTGAAATAATCTGTCTGTAAACTATTGTAGGAAAAACTCCTTGTGTTATGCACAAAGTAGATGTCCTAACCGACTTGCCAAAACTATAGTTTGTTAACAAGAAATTTGTGGAGTGGTTGAAAAACAAGTTTTAATGAATCCAACCTAAGTGAATGTAAACTTACGACTTCAACTGTATGTATATTTATATATATGTGTGTATGTATGTATATATATATATTTACCCCCAAAAATATGGGTGATTGGAAATGATGCAGACAATCTATTTGCAATATTGAAGCTAAAAACCCTTTCTGGGTTAGTGCATCCTGTTAACGATCAGTATCTCACCTGAACGATACACATGATCTGTGGTCGATTCAACATTCAACATCATAATAAATATGAACACATTTTCTTCTAGTCAGAGATAATTAAGAATATGCCAAAGCTTTTATTTAATTCACATTGTTTATTAATCCCCCCAAAACCTGTGAGAATTGTTGTCAATTATATCATTGTATTCAACTCTTATTTTCACCGTTTGTCTTGGAGAGAAGGGAGGATATTTTCCCCTTATGGAAGAAGGGGCGGTGCCTCTGGCTGAGCCTTTGTGGATGAGGCTCTCCAGCTGTTCAGAGTTCCTGCCTCCCTGTACTGTCTGGCTGAACGGGTGGAGATGGTAACAGGGTGCTGCAGTAATGCCCTACAGGCTTCTTCTTTCCTCTCTCTCTCTCATGGGACCTTTCTTAGATTCTATCGAGAGGAAACTCTGAGCTTGTTCTAGTTTTGGACCAAATATGGAAGTATGGCCATTTGATCTTCTTTCTCTTGCTTTAAAGGATACATTTCATTAACTTCTCTGATTATAATATATAATAATGTTATTATATCTTTAACGATTATAGAAAACTAAACTAGCCTTGGCCTGGAAAATCTATTCATCTGGGTTCACTGGGACAGGATGTCCAGCTTGTCTTACAAAGACAATGCAATTCTATGGTACAGTATTTTTTGGGTTGCATGCATGACAACAGAAGAAGACAGGACATTTTATTAATTATTGGTCTAATAAAGAAGTTATTACTGGTTTGAACAAAATACACTCTTAAATATAGGGTTAGAAAACATTTGCATTCTGGTATACCAATGTTTTGACACAACATACTGGACTCGGAGGGCCAGGACTACACTCTGGGATTCTGTAACTTGAACGTGTTAGTCGTTACCAGATGAGTCATCACAGGATGTTGAGACGTGTACTGAGCCTGTACTCATAAGACTAAGGCGTAGCCTACCATGCAGTACAGAACACCTCATACTGCAACTGTACATGAGCCATTTTTTTTTTTAGGGAAAGGTGATTCTTAAAAATGTTGAATTAATTGATACTTCATGATAATGTACTTCATATCTGTGATATGGACACTTTAGAGGTCTTTTTTTCAAAAGTACCAGGTAAATACAACTAATTCCCATGAAATGTTCTAAGTCAGTGGTAGATGTTTTCCATTTGTTCCGGTTGAAATGTATCAACATTGTGAGGATTCTGAAGAAATGCAGATATGAAAACATGCAACAGTATTGGACATTTCAGATCCTTTTTTATTTGAGGAAAGAATTCTATTGTGTTCAACACGGTATCAAAAAGTATACGAACGTCAGTAAACATTCTAGTGTGAGGAAAAATGCTTGGTCTGCAAGATGCTTTCCTCGTAAGAGTTTAAACAATATTTCCTTTTATTGTCTCAATAATTCTTTTCAGTACACTTATGCCCTTGTTGTGTGACAGAATCTATGTCAGATAACCAACCTGTGGATAGTCAGGCCTTCATTTAAAGCAGTAGTCAAAGTCAATGAACTAACAAACAAAACAACAGAGATGACAAAATGAGTCCACCACCAAAGAGTGAAAACAACTAAATACGTGTAAAAGGGAAAGGAGCATTTATTTAGAAACAATTATTTTGGGGGATTTTACAAATTTGTGTCCTTCCAAATTTTCTAATTGAAGTTATTAAATCGCAGCCCTGATTAAGTGAAAAAATATATAAATGTTATTATTATCACAACCTGTTCAACATACATTTATATCTCCCTCCCGTTACAAGTCTCTTTCTGTTACTAATCTATCTGGTTAAAAGAAAATCTTATTTATTTGCCCAAAAACAAGACAAATTTGAAGTTACATCATGATCACGTGTTTTGTGATTGTTAGTTCAGACGGTGCACATCTCTTTTTTTCCATCAATGTTAGTGGTATAGGCAGGTCGTTAATTAGTTACAGTTAGCACCGTTACTGTGTTTCTTTAATTTAGGGATCAGTTTAGCACCTCGTCCCAATAGAGACTCGTTTTCATACTGTAGGTTAGATGACAAGGTCCTTGTTGACATCCTCTGAAAACAGAAAAAAAAACAAAGCCCAGCATTAACACGCAGTAATGAAATGGCCATGCACTGAACCATTTTAAAATCAAAACCCAACAATAAAATAGAAGGCCCGGGAAGACATGGCTACGTCTGAAATGGCACCCTGTTCCCTATATAGCCCAAAGGACCCTGGTCTAAAGTAGTGCATTATATATAGGGAATAGGGTGCCATTTCGGACGCAAACAATGAAGGAATTTATAGTCCAAAGAGTGCCTTGGTCCTCCTTGTTTCTTTGAGGCAGTAAAATAATGAGTGTAAACTATGAACGAGGTGTTAAAACTACTCACGCTCCTTGATGCTGAAGCAGTTGGCCCACTCCTCCAGGGCGATGTAGTTGTCATTGTCAGCGTCACACTGCTCGAAGAAACGAGTGGTGCAGTGCTCCATGGGGATGAGAGGGGCGCGCAGGGGGGCCAGCTCTGTGTGGGACAGGAACCTACAACACCACAGAAAACATGTTATGAAGCATCTATGTAGGCCTTATAAAGGATTTATAAAGGCTTCATGAAGACTTTCAAAGCTATAGTTTTAGACCCTAGAAAACCCATATGATCCTTTAAATAGTCAGTATTATGAAGTATGTAGCATTGTCAGTTGCTTTTTGCTCAATAGATTCAGGCATGCTGCCAATATCCTTTCTGAGACATTGTAGAAATGTTTTATTTTTGATGTCCTGACTGGCACAGAGTTGAATCAAAGGTATAGCCCAAGCAAGCCTGTATTTGTGTGATATTGAAACAATCCAGCTGAAGCAGAAGACAGGAAACCCTTCTTCTCCTCAACCTACCCATCGATGGGGTGCTGGTCCAGCTGACCGAACTGCCAGTGGACGGGGAAAATGTACATGTTGTAGTTCTTCTCAAAGTCGTGGGCCAGCAGGTCCAGGGAGTGCTCTCCAGCCTGCAGTCTCTTCTCATTCTCATAGATCTTCTTCACCTGCAAGGCAATTAACATTTTTTTTTAAAACATTAGTTTGTCTAATGTTCTTTCAAATTGAACCAACTGATAAATAATTCCCAGTAGGATTGGATGCACAAAAGGAGATTACTTCATAGTGAAAGCAGAACATCAAATCCTATAATCATTTTTGACTTGCCTAGTTAAATAAAGGTTTACTTAAGAAAAAAATATATATATTTTGACCCATCATCAGTAGGAAAAGAGGACATGGTTTCTGTGCTGTGTTTATAGAAATTGATAATTGGACATACTCTGAGCGTCTGCTTCTCAGTCAGGAGGTTGTTCTCCTCATCGCGCTCGTACAGGGTGACCAGAACGTTCTTCAGCCAGTCCCTCATACGCAGGGGGAACTCATTCAGCTCAGCATCCATGCAGGCCTCGATGACTGGAGAATAAACAGGAAGGAGAATGAGTTATACTATATGTTAGCGCTTTTCTGTCCACACAAGGCTCAGTGACTGGAGAGTACACAGGAAGGAGAATGAGTTATACTGTATGTTAGAGCTATTCTGTCCACACAGGCCTCAGTGACTGGAGAATAAACAGGAAGAAACTTTAGGTATGGTCAGAGAGAGAAAAAGGAAACGGGGAATACCCAGGAACAATTGGAGAAGGTTTGTTCAATGACCTATCGTCCACAAGGAGCCAAAAAGGTTTCATTTAATTAAGTCAAAGTAAGTCATGGTCAGGAAGTTGTTTCGCAAGTATAACATTCAAGTCAAAATCCATTCTCAAACCGCCTTTTGTCATACAACATAAAACCCACAACTCACACAAAATGTGACATTTGTGTCCATTGAAATGTATGGTTGATGCACACAGCCCATAAGGCAATGACTTTCTTACCTTTTGTTTTATTCCTTGGTTGACTACTGTACCTGACATTTAGAGGCCAATAGTTTAAAAAAAGTGTTATTTTAAGTTTTGGGGTCCACAACATGCAACAACATGATCTCCATCGGTGCCCTTCAGTCCTAAAGGTACTCATCACCAACAGTGAGAGATGCATGGGCTTGGTTCTGTTATTTAATGACAGACATTTAGCTGCAGATTCAGCGGTAAATTGAGAAGGGCAGCGATGCAGTGAGCATGCTACAGCCTGCCCTCCACTCTATGTGTTGGAGTCCTTAAGGCAAGGTCCCTCTAGTTCAGCCCATTAATCATTCCCTGGAGAAGCTTTCAGCAGGGCTTCAGCTCCAACACAGCATAACCAGTTACACTGGGAACGGAGTCTCAGAGGAAAATATGTCTAAGGGGGATTTTCAAAAAGGGGGAACATTATTGCACTGGAATTGAATGGTTGGATTAAAACGTTCTCAAAGGACCCTGGGAAGGGTTAATACATTGAATTGATATTTATTAAATACACTTTATAACTATAAAGCATAGCTCACGTTTGCATGGCCCGATGTAGTCTAGGTGCAGCTTGTGGCCCTTCTTGGTTCCCTCCAGACTGCACTTGTGGGCAAAGAAGTGGCAGGAAGACTCGTAGGTTGTATTGTCGGTGGCGCAAACCTGGGATACACAGATTATATTCATGAATCAGATATAATCAGAATTTATATCAAGAATGAGCAAATGATGCATATCAAGTAGTAGCATTACTGTACAGGTCAAGGTTCTACTGTATTAGGAACAGTGTTGTATACGAGACATGTATAGGACTACATGATGCTAATCTGAACAGATTAGAATATGATTTCTATGATGATAACTCACATGCTCAAACTCTCCAACGGCAGCGGGGCAGGTAGTGGGGTCCTGGCAGACACACATGGGGGTGTTCTCCTCATCCACCTCACACACCTTTCCCTTCTTGCAGTGGTGGTTCAAACAGGGGTCTACGAAGGAAAGTGTTAAAAAAAAAATTATAATTAAAAATGTAATATCGGAAGTGTTCTTTTGCCCTTGAATTTCCAGCTCAGCTGTTCAACAGATACAGTGATACAGTTTTTATACAGTTTTTTTTTTTTTTTACCTTACAGTCTTATTCTAAAATTTCAGCAATCTACACACAATACCCCAAAATGACAAAGCGAAAACAGGTTTTTAGAAATGTTTTCAAATTTATTAAAAATAAAAACAGAAATACCTTATTTACATAAATATTCAGACCCTTTGCTATGAGACTCGAAATTTAGCTCAGGTGAATCCTGTTTCCATTGAACATCCTTGAGATGTTTCTACAACTTAAGTAGAGTCCACCTGTGGTAAATTCAACTTATTGTAACATGATTTGGAATGGCACACACCTGTCTATATAAGGTCCCACAGTTGACAGTGCATGTCAGAGCAAAAATCAAGCCATGAAGTCGAAGGAATTGTCCGAAGAGCTCAGAGGCAAATATCTTGGGAAGGGTACCAAAATGTCCTGCAGCATTGAAGGTCCCTAAGAACACAGTGGCCTCCATTATTATTAAATGGAAGAAGTTTGGAACCACCAAAACTCTTCCTAGAGCTGGCCGCACAGCCAAACCGAGCAATCGGGGGAGAAGGGCCTTGGTCAGGGAGGTGACCAAGAACCCGATGGTCACTCTGACAGAGCTCCAGCTCCTCTGTAGAGTGGCTAGACATAAGCCACTCCTTAGTAAAAGGCACAGACAGCATGCATGGAGTTTGCTAAAAGGCACCTAAAGACTCAGACCATGAGAAACAAGATTCTTTGGTTTGATGAAACCAAGATAGAACTCTTTGGCCTGAATGCCATGCATCATGTCTTGAAGAAACCTGGCACCATCCCTACGGTGAATCATAGTGGTGGCAGCATCACGCTGTGTGGATGTCTTACAGCAGCAGGGACTGGGAGGCAAAGATGAACGGAGCAAAGTACAGAAAGGTCCTTGATGGAAACCTGCTCCAGAGAGCTCAGGGCCTCAGACTGATGGTGAAGGTTCACCTTCCAACAGGACAAGGACCCTAAGCACACAGCTAAGACAACGCAGGAGTGGCTTCGGGACAAGTCTCTGAATGTCCTTGAGTGGCCCAGCCAGAGCCCGGACTTGAACCCGATCAAACATCTCTGGAGAGACCTGAAAATAGCTGTGCAGCGATGCTCCCCATCCAACCTGACAGTGCTTGAGAGGATAGGAGAAACACCCCAAATACAGGTTTGCCAAGCTTGTGGCATTATACCCAAGAAGACTCAAATCTTAAATCGCTACCAAAGGTGCTTCAACAAAGTACTGAGTAAAGGGTCTGATTACTTATGTAAATGTGATATTTACATTTTTTATTTCATAAATTAGCAAAAATGTCTAAAAACCTGTTTTTGCTTTGTCATTATTGGGTATTGTGTGTAGATTGATGAGAAGAAAAAACATTTGAATTGATTTTAGAATAAGGCTGTAACATAACAAAATGTGGAAAAAGTCATGGGGTCTGAATACTTTCCAGAATTAACTGTACATATATATATTCCTGGCGGAGTTAGCAGAGAAGGAGTGTGGCGGAGCCCCTGCCAATTAAGAGAAGGGTTTATTTTCAGTTTCCGAGAAGCTTGGTGGAACCATTGGATGGAACACATAATGATAGGTCTCACTTTTGAGACAGAAGCACTCTGTCATTACCAACGTGTTCCCTCCTCTCTCTCTCTACCATCTAGCCAACATCTCACAACACAGCTGCTGCAAAGGAGCACCAACATACAGCTTCATTTGATTGATGTTGTCACACCTCTACTAAAGCTAATGGTGCCTAAGCAGCTTGAAAGGTATACTAGCCCAGGGATCATCAACTAGATTCAGCCGCGGGACAATCTTTTCTTGAGCGGATGGTCAGGGGGCCGGTACATAATTACAAATAATTTGTAGACTGCAAATTGACCACAAGAAGCCCAAACGGATATAATATTTGACTAAAACATAATAATTTCAAACCTTGCTTACATTTTCAGATGATTGATCACATAGTACCAGTCAAAAGTAATTCAATTTATTATTTTCTACATTGTAGAATAATAGTGAAGACATCAAAACTATGAAATAACACATATGGAGTCAGGTAGTAACCAAAAAAAGCGTTAAAAAAAAATCTAATATATTTTATATTTGAGATTCTTCAAAGTAGCCACCCTTTGCCATGACGACAGCTTTGCACACTCTTGGCATTCTCTCAACCAGCTTCTCTCAACCAGCTACAATGGCTATTTACTCACTCTCAGCGATGTCCTCTTCCTCCTCCACAACATCGATAGCCTCGTCAAAGTCTCCGATCTCTACCTGCACTGGGTTGGCCCCCACTTCTGGCTGTGCCTGAGACAAACCACACACAACATGGAGCCGTCAATAGAGACATAGTACTTCAACAGTTTGACTCATCACATTTAAAGTGAATATATACCATATCAAAGATGACAGTATTGTACATAAGCTATGGGCAATGGGAAGGATTTGGTAGCACAACTTCAGTACCAGAAAATTAAGCTGTAGCTAAATCCCTTTAGTTATCAAGGTGCAGAAGAAAGTGTAGCCAACATCTGTACTTCAGACAGGTCTAGCAGACAGGTCTAGAGAGAGGTGTAGCAGACCTTTCTACTTCAGACAGGTATAGAGAGAGGTCTAGCAGCCTGCAGCTGGATGGGATGGATAGAGTCTGAGCCACATGTGGTGAAGCCATTAAAACGTCATGGTTTCCTGTCCGCTGTATTTATAACCTGTGGGATTCTGTCTCTCTCTCTCTCTCTCTCTCTCTCTCTCTCTCTCTCTTTAGCTTAATTGCAGGAAATGGTCAACATTCAAGGGAAAAATCCTCTGCCACAAAATGGTGGAGATAAATAATTTTAGTCAAACTTTTACTGTTTTGTTTTCATTTGTTAATTTGTTGATCTGGCTGTGTTTTTATTCCTACACTACAGTATTCCTAATTATTTTCATCTGGCTGTGTTTTTATTCCTACAGTACACTATTCCTAATTCGCTCCCACTGGGCACAGACATCAATTCAACATCTAATCCACGTAAATGACGTGGAAACAACGTTGATTCAACCAAACCAGTGTGTGCCCAGTGGGTATGTTCAATGTGTAATGTTGTTTTTCCCCTTACTAAGCACACCTGTCCATAGAATTCTGTAAACAAGTCAATGACCTTACCTCCTCAACGACATCATCAATGATGGGCTCCTCCTCGGTCTGAAATGGTTATGATGATGGTGTTATTATGATTGCTTGCAATGCTTTTTCAGTGACAATACAAGTGAACACACACACACACACACACACACACACACACACACACACACACACACACACACACACACACACACACACACACACACACACACACACACACACACACACACACATCAAAGGGACACTTACAATGGAAGCAGTGAACACCTGGCCAGCTAGGCACAGGAAGAAGACAATACACACCCTCATCGTTCAGTCTAGAGAGAGACACAAAGATGAACATTTAATACACATTACACACATTCAATTCAACTGACGTTTGGTTTATAATGAGGTGCAGTTGAGGTCATATTCCTTTCCAGTTTACCGCCTGTCTAGATTGCAGCACAATGTACTGTATTATACACAGTGTTTAAAGTGTATGGGCCAGACACAGTCCAGACATTTACTCAGGTGTGGTCAAACAAGTCATGCAGGGACAATACAAGATTCTACTTCAAGAATCACAAAGGCTCATGGGTAGTGTTTGGTTCCAGACAAACTGTTCACTGTCCTGTCTGATTATAGGGAGATAGCTACATTCACATTCTTTGTGGTTAGCGCAAATGACTCTCTTCAAATCAATCACCGGAGCTAAATTCAATGTCCTGATCGACTTTTGCATTTCCAACTAGATAATAGATAATAAGAAAAGTAATTTTGAATGTAGTCTAGTACTAGTATCCTACAGTATTACATATGAGGTAAACTTTTAGTATAGACTTTTAGTGTAGACTTGGATCACAATCCACCTTCTTTATGAACAGGCATCTCACCGGGCACACCGCGTAATTTGTGGAAATGTGGGTATTTCATTTGGTTGAGACGTTTCAACCTTTACTCACCCACTCAAAAAGATTGATATTGATCAGTGGCATTCCAACCTATTTTCACCCACTCAAAAAGACAACCAGAAATGTGTTGAATTCCCAATGTGTTATCGCCATGCTTTCAACCATTCCAACGGAAAAACAATTTCATTCATTTTTTTTGGTTTAGTTGTCATCTAAATGTGTTTTCACTGCACTTTCAATGTCAAGATATTTTATTTTTATTTTATACAACAACTTATTGTGTTATCACTGTGCTTCATCTCATAGAACAATCAAATGACCTGGATTCCAGTTGAGATTACATCAATAGTACAATAAAAGTACATGATCAATGCTGTTCGAGATTCTGCACAGCTTTACTATAGCAATAGCGAAAATCTCCACAGACCTGAAACCTTCGCATGCTATCTTGAGCATGCCCGCCTTCTATGATTAGATGTATAGTTACAGTAACCTCATGGCCATGGATGTGTTACTCATTTTAAGGTTGATTAAATACATTTGTTGGGAGGAAGCCAGCCAGACAGTGAACCACTAGATAACGGATAAAGGAATATAAGGGACTATATCTTTGTCCTGTAGAGCAAAATCTCTGTCTTCCCTCGCTCTCTTCCATCTCTCTCTGACTGAGCCCTGTGAAGAGTTTGATCTGTGCTTCAAAACAAGGGCCCTTTGTCTCACAGGAGCACTTCACTGACGCTCTCTCTCTCTCTCTCTCTCTCTCTCTCTATATATATATATATATATATATTTATTCAAATTTCCTAGAGGAAATCAGTCAATTGAAATAAGAGAACAAAGATATCAGGGATGAAAGTAGATTATATGCCTCCCGGGTACAGGACCTTCTGTTTCTGCATGCACGTGCACCCTAAAACATGTATGGGTGGCAGAACGGCCGTGTACACCCTCCTATCCCCACTAAACTAGAATAGTGTACAGCAAGGTTCAGCGATAGGTTTGACCTTGGGCAAATATGTTTCTCAAATAGTCGGCAGAACATAACAGCAGCCCAATTCAGAGGCCTACACTACAAATGAAACACGTTAGTTGTCATCTAAATGTGTTTTCACTGCACTTTCAATGTCAGATATTTTCAGTTCAATGTTAATAACATAGCCTAATATTTTACATCTGATTGCATTGATAAAATCACAATGCCTCAATTAAATACGTTTTTTTATATGAGAAAATGTCCCTCTGAGAATGTCTCAAAAGAAAGTTGGATAATGAAAATAGAAGTTTCAGCGAAGAATTTCAGAGGAACAGGAATTCTTACCATATTTCTCCAATGTCAAACCAGAGTGTCTTGTTTGCAACGAAACGGTTCCAATTAGCAAATAATGAAATATTAGACAAGTTATACCTTTCAAACCCAGACAGAGGCTCGACCGACACAGAACATGTTAAGCTTCAACTGCTGGCTAATCGTTCGTTGATTAACCCAACAGCAGAAGTGCTTCCCTAAAAGCTGCCTGGGTCTAAACATCTCTTTTCAGAAAGTGAAAAGCTCAATTGATATGGACAGAATAGAACATTATTTTTTAATTTTTTTGTCTCCTCAAATATTGAAGGCCGCAGCTCAGCTTCAGATTGTCATAGAGATTAATCAATGTATCCCCATACGCATCAGAGTCGCATCTTTAATGCCTTCACTGCTGTCCGAGCGCGTTTTGGTGTCGGCCACTCATCTATAACTTGGCAACATTTCAGTGTTCTCATAAAACTACATATTTTTTGGGAGCGTAGTCTATACTTCCCATTTTCAAGTCTGTAACATCCACAGTTCTTCAGGTTGCTTATGTTTATAAGAACTGAGGTCGAGGGAGTTCGTAAACTTTAGTTTAACTTTACTCAGAAGTATGCTGGCATTACATAGTTCAAATGGCATATCACTCCTACTGTCTGGCTACTGTAAAACATGGAACTGGAATCCCACAGTATGAATACACGGACTGGATTATGGCACAATGTTTACTACATTACAAAGTCCATTCGCTAATTGCACATGCCTCTAACATATAAACTCAACTGCGTTTATTTTCAGCAAACTTAACATGTGTAAATATTTGTATGAACATAACAAGATTCAACAACTGAGACATAAACTGAACAAGTTCCACAGACATGTGACTAAAATAAATTGAATAATGTGTCCCTGAACAAAAGGGGGTCAAAATCAAAAGTAACAGTCAGTATCTGGTGTGGCCACCAGCTGCATTAAGTACTGCAGTGCATCCTCTTGGACTGCACCAGATTTGCCAGTTCTTGCTGTGAGATGTTACCCCACTCTTCCACCAAGGCACCTGCAAGTTCCAGGACATTTCTGTGGGGAATGGCCCCAGCCCTCATCCTCCGATCCAACAGGTCCCAGACGTGCTCAATGGGATTGAGATCCGGGCTCTTCACTTGACATGGCAGAACACTGACATTCCTGTCTTGCAGGAAATCACGCACAGAATGATCAGTATGGCTGGTGGCATTGTCATGCTGGGGGGGTCATGTCAGGATGAGCCTGCAGGAAGGGTACCACATGATGGAGGAGGATATCTTCCCTGTAACGCACAGCGTTGAGATTGCCTGCAATGGCAACAAGCTCAATCCAATGATGCTGTGACACACCGCCCCAGACCATGACAGACCCTCCACCACCAAATCTATCCCGCTCCGGAGTACAGGCCTCGGTGTAACGCTCATTCCTTCGACGATAAACGCAAATCCGACCATCACCCCTGGTGAGACAAAACCGCGACTCGTCAGTGAAGAGCACTTTTTGCCAGTCCTGTCTGGTCCAGCGATGGTGGGTTTGTGCCCATGTTGCCGGTGATGTCTGGTGAGGACCTGCCTTATAACAGGCCTACAAGCCCTCAGTCCAGCCTCTTTCAGCCTATTGCGGACAGTCTGAGCACTGAGGGATTGTGCATTCCTGGTGTAACTCAGGAAGTTGTTGTTACCATCCTGTACCTGTCCTGCAGGTGTGATGTTCGGATGTACCAATCCTGTGCAGGTGTTGTTCCACGTGTTCTGCCACTACGAGGACGATCAGCTTAGAGCGTTGGACTAGTAACTGAAAGGTTGTAAGTTCAAATCCCCGAGCTGACAAGGTACAAATCTGTCGTTCTGCCCCTGAACAGGCAGTTAACCCACTGTTCCTAGGCCATCATTGAAAATAAGATTTTTTCTTAACTGACTTGCCTAGTAAAATAAAGGTACAAAATAAATAAAATGCAGTGCTCATGCCTCCTTGCAGCATGCCTAAGGAATGTTCACACAGATGAGCAGGGACCCCAGGCATTTTTCTTTTGGTGTTTTTCAGAGTCAGTTGAAAGGCCTCTTTAGTGTCCTAAGTTTTCATAACTGTGACCTTAATTGCTTACCGTCTGTAAGCTATTAGTGTCTTAACGACCGTTCCAAAGGTGCGTGTTCATTAATTGTTTTTGGTTCATTGAACAAGCATGGAAAACAGTGTTTAAACCCTTTACAATGAAGATCAGTGAAGTTATTGGGATTTTTACTAATTATCTTTGAAAGACAGGGTCCTGAAAAAGGGACGTTTAGTAATGATAAAAAGTGATATAATGGCCTACAGTTTTCTTGACATTTTGTTTGAATTATTGCAATAGGCTTATGTTTTACCGGTACGGCGTACCCCTACTATGTATTTTGCTCGGATGATGTACCGGACTGTACAGCCTAACTTTCAACCCTGACAGATACTCATGTGTTGGTCACAGATACCTAAAAAAAAAGGTCAGGGCGTGGATCAGAAAACCCGTCAGTATCTGGTGTGACCACAATTTGCCTCATGGAGCGCCACACATCTCCTTTGCATAGAGTTGATCAGGCTGTTGATTGTGGCCTGTGGAATGTTGTCCCACTCCTATTCAAAGGCTGTTCGAAGTTGCTGGATATTGGTGTGAACTGGAACATGCTGTCGTACACGTCGATCCAGAGCATCCCAAACATGCTCAATGGGTGACATGTCTGGTAAGTTTACAGGCCATGGAAGAACTGGGACATTTTCAGCTTCCAGGAATTGTGTTAAGATCCTTCCGACATGGGACCGTACATTATCATGCTTGAACATGACGTTATGGCGGTTGATGAAAGGCACGACAATGGGCCTCAGGATCTCGTTATGGTATCTCTATGCATTCAAATTGCCATTGATAAAATGCAATTGTGTTCGTTGTCCGTAGCTTATGCCTGCCCATGCCATAACCCCACTGCCACCATGTGACCCCCTCACTGCTATCACAACAGGTTACATTGTGTCATAGGGTCACTGCTATCACAACAGGTTATATTGTGTCATAGGGTCACTGCTATCACAACAGGTTACATTGTGTCATAGGGTCACTGCTATCACAACAGGCCACTGCTGATGAGGACCATATGCAGTTGGGTCATGTTTCCGCAAAAGCTGAGTGACAATGTAAGCAGCCAATCATAATGGCCTACGATGTCACAAAAACCAATCATGCCAAGCCTTGTTTATTCTGTTCAACCCCCATTCACATTTTTGATTGGACAGGGAGGAAAACTACCCAGTAGGAGAAGGGATGAAGGCCCTGGTCTAGAGATGAGCCGTGTCAAGCTATGTGTGCCTCTGCTGCATCTGGAACTCTAGATGTGGAAAAAAACTGTGACTCTGGCAGAAGTCGCAGATGATGACGTCTCAAAATACTGTGCACAAGGAAAGTTCTCTCTGCTTTGAAAAATAAAAAAAAGGTGTTTATTCACTGAGAACTTGGACTACCACCTCTATAAACAAACATATAGCTAGGTAGTGTCTGAGAGGAAGCTAGAGATGTGAGAACCTACAGTGAAAACAAAGATACTGGTATCATCTCCAAGAAATGTCCATATTTAGCTTGGAGGGCTACTGTGTTCTCAAACTTTCTATTTAATGATATTTTAACATATTCATACTTAGTCTTGTTTTCTTAAATTATGTGGAAGTCAATCAGTTCAGTGGGAGGATGACTGGCGTAACAGCAAAACAAATGCTTTGATTTGGAAAGTGGTGCTCATGAACAAACAGGGTAGAGGTAGAGGAAACCGCGATATAAAGAGGCCCTTTTTCAGCAGGTATTTCATTTGGATGTTTGTTGGGTAAGCAAGTTGGGTTGGGGTGTAAACTAGACCACGAGGGAAACTGCCCAGGCAGATCTAAACGGTTTTCAAAGAGGCTTTAAAGGCTGCAGGATTAGGGAATTCTTTCTGCTTATCCAGGGTGATATAACCGGTGGTTAAATGTCTTGAAAAAGAAGCCTGGCGGCTGGCGGCTATAGGGGGACTAGGGGCTCAGCCTCTGTGCATGTCGGTAAACAGACAAACATTTATCGGCATTAAATGTACATTCTGAAAAAGACTGGAAAAGTCCCTCTCAATGCACTTTTGAACTCATGCACTTATTTAGAAATAAAGTTTAAACAAATCGAATAAATGAATCTAGTCATACGGTGTTAGTCTCGAGAAATATACCAACAAAATATTTTCCAGAACCTTTACTGCAAATCTCACAACATGTCAAATGTTGAGAACCTATTCCAGAACTTTCGGAATAGGTTTGTTCACAATGTATATCCCTATCTTGATGTTATCGTTCTTTGAATAGAAAGCTATTTGAATAGCAAGCGTCTTTTACCATGCTTTAAATGACAACTTTCACAACAAATCAAAGTGTTCCATCTGAGAAAAAATAGCAGGAAGGGCAAATAAAATATATTCTGAAAAGGTTTTCTATTGACACACATGGGCCATTCATAACACAACATAACATTCATAAGATACACAAAAGAGAGCGGGAGAAAAGTCAAGGAAGGATATATGGTATCCATGTTACCCAAGTTAAGACTTAGTCACCTGACCCATTTAAATCAATCCTATCCCACCATCACCTCTCTTTCTTTGTCTATTTTCTCAGGGGGTTAACCTTAAAGCAGTGGGTTGAAACATGTGACTAAGATACATATCTGAATGGAATGCCTGAGTCCTATAACTTAAATGTGTGTTAAACCCTTTCTCTGTCATTCTCTGGATTTAAATCCTCTCCGTTTGTCTACAGGCCCCAAACTTCAAACACACGCATGTCTCACATAAAGGAGGGCCTGTTGTCCGGACCTTTTGCAGTCTCTATGGGGGTGCCACAGGGTTCAATTCTAGGCCGACTCTCTTCTCTGTATACGTCAATGATTTCACTCTTGCTGCTGGTGATTCTCTGATCCACCTCTATGCAGACGACACCATTCTGTATACTTATTTCTTTGGACACTGTGTTAACTAATCTCCAGACGAGCCTCAATGCCATTACAACTCTCCTTCCGTGGCCTCCAACTGCTCTTAAATCCAAGTAAAACTAAATGCATGCTCTTCAACCGATCGCTGCCGGCACCTGCCCGCCCGTCCAGCATCACTACTCTGGACGGTTCTGACTTAGAATACGTGGACAACTACAAATACCTAGGTGTCTGGTTAGACTGTAAACTCTCCTTCCAGACTCACATTAAGCATCTCCAATCCAAAATTAAATCTAGAATCGGCTTCCTATTTCGCAACAAAGCATCCATCACTCGTGCTGCCAAACATACCCTCGTAAAACTGACTATCCTACCGATCCTCGACTTCGGCGATGTCATTTACAAAATAGCCTCCAACACTCTACTCAACAAATTGGATGCAGTCTATCACAGTGCCATCCGTTTTGTCACCAAAGCCATATATACTACCTACGACTGTGACCTGTACACTCTCGTTTGCTGGCCCTCGCTTCATACTCGTCGCCAAACCCTCTGGCTCCAGGTCATCTACAAGTCTTTGCTAGGTAAAACCCTGCCTTATCTCAGCTCACTGGTCACCATAGCAGCACCCACCATGCGCTCCAGCAGGTATATTTCAATGGTCAACCCCAAAGCCAATTCCTCCTTTGGCCGCCTTTCCTTCCAGTTCTCTGCTGCCAAAAATCACTGAAGCTCGAGACTCAAATCTCCCTCACTAACTTTAAGCACCAGCTGTCAGAGCAACTCACAGATCACTGCACCTGTACATAGCCCATCTGTAAACAGCCCATCCAACTACCTCATCCCCATACTGTATTTATTTATTTATCTTGCTCCTTTGCACCCCAGTATCTCTACTTGCACATTCATCTTCTGCACATCTGTCACTCCAGTGTTTAATTGCTATATTGTAATTACCTCACCACTATGGCCTATTTATTGCCTTACCTCCCTTATCTTACCTCATTTGCACACACTGTATATATACTTTTTCTACTGTATTATTGACTGTATGTTTGTTTCACTCCATGTGTAACTCAGTGTTGTTGTATGTGTCAAGCTGCTGTGCTTTATCTTGGCCAAGTCGCAGTTGTAAATGAGAACTTGTTCTCAACTTGCCTACCTGGTTAAATGAAGGTGAAATAAAAAATAAATAAAAAATAAACAACTGTTATCAGTTTCCTATTTCTCCATTTACATCATTTAACATTTTATCAGAAGCTGTAACTAATACAAAATCTGTGCCATTCAGGCGTTTGAGTTCGTATTGTGTATGGAGTTTGCTGTACATGTGTTTCTTTAATAAACACATTTCACTCTAAAGTCTGGCCTGGTGTGGTATAGAGTATATTAGCCATTTACTATGCTACTCAGAAGCTCTTTTGTCATCTACAGTGGGCTAGCCAGTCTGCAACACTGGATACAGGCCTTCAGGCCCTCATCACTCTAGCTGTACTGGCACGAAGCCAGAGGAGTGTCGCTAGACAACACGCTCCTGCTTCCTGTAAATCTAAACCTCTCTCCTCTCTCCTCCTCTGAGTCTCTCCCTCTCTCTCACACCCATCCCCCTGGGTTTCCATCCCCTTGTGATTCTGTACATTTGCTCAGTGGTTGAAGAAGTGAGATCCGGCGTTCCTGGTCTAGCTAAGACTCTATGGTTAATTCCATCCTTTTTTTTTATGCTTACTCGAGTTTAGATTTTCGCCATGTCCACGTCAGACTCTTGGATGGCATGAGGACAATAACTTCCTTCCTGTCGAGGATTAGAGCTTTCTTCGGGTTGCCATGCAGCCAATCCAAAATGTCCATAGTCCTTTCTCTCTTTCTTGAACTGGTTTAAACTTTAAACTCTGCATAACAGTAGCTACCCTTCAGCACATCGAACCAAACAACTAGAGGAGGGAAATGCGACCTCCTCTCATACTAAGTTAGATAGTTAAATAAAGTATTTACATTTACCAAAAGGCAAGAGGATATGTGAAGAAAATTCTTTAGTCGTTATCTCAAACCTGAATACTTCACTCAGTTCACTGATAGACTGAAAAAAGAAAAATAGATCCTATAAGCCAGCTTTGATTTCTCAACGGATGAAATGTGCTTTTCCTGAAAAGCTGACAACTTCAAAACATGAAGGAAAAATATTAAAACATTGACTAATATCCTAATAGAGTTATATAATTGTACAAAAAGGCAATTGAGAATAGATGGTTATCACTTTTGTTTGTTTTAAAAGTATTTATTTGTATTGAAGTTACAGTTCTTCTCAGTCAGAACAGTGGACAGAGTGTCTTATGTATGACAGCCTTTCTGTGAGAGTTTGTCAAACTCAGAGCCCATCAGACAGACATCTGCAAGATCTCACTAAACAGCTGGTGGGGATTGCCATGGTAACATGCATTCCTTTTGATGGAAGTAATTGGGAGTGGAGGGAGGGATCTGTGGTGAGAATAGCTCCCCTCTCTCTCTCTCTCTCTCTCTCTCTCTCTCTCTCTCTCTCTCTTTCTGTCAATTTGTCTCTGTCTCTCTCTCTCTGTTTCTCTCTGTCCCCCTCTCTCTCTCTCTCTCTCTCTCTCTCTCAATTAAATTACATTTCAATTAATTTCAATTTAAGGGCTTTATTGGCATGGGGAACATATGTTAACATTGCCAAAGCAAGTGAAGTAGATAATAAACAAAAGTGAAATAAACAGTAAAAATTAACAGTAAACATCTCTCTCTCTCTCTCTCTCTCTCTGTCTCTCTCTCTCTCTCTCTCTCTCTCTCTCTCTCTCTCTCTCTCTCTCTCTCTCTCTCTCTCAGGCTTTGTTGAGCCCCATCCCCCTCCACCACTCCTCCTAGTGACTATGTGGCACACAATACTTCTGGAACATTGTGCTGTTCCAAAAGAGAATGAATGAAAAAGGACATCAATTGTTTGACTATAACTTTTCTACATTCTAAATATTCTATTAACAATAGTTTCAAAATAAATATTTATTAATTTCAAAGTTTGCACTAAAACCTTAACTTATACACTATTTAAATATAATAGATCTTTTGTCGTGTCATTACTCTCTCACACAATATACTTTAACTTTCAAGGTATAGTCAAGCCAAAACTATGATTTTCAAGGTATAGTCAAGCCAAAACTATGATTTTCAAGGTATAGTCAAGCCAAAACTATGATTTTCAAGGTATAGTCAAGCCAAAACTATGATTTTCAAGCAAAACTTGAAACTAACTGCTCTTTTTTTACAACCACAGGAAAGCCTCCAATCACTGTTGTGCATGTAAACACTCTGAAAAGCCTTACATAGTTCAAGTATCACAGCAACTCAAAACACTGCATGACGTTTCCAATGCCACGTTAGCTGAGAAGTCCTTACTGGCTAAATCACAGCAAGTCCTTCTGAAGGATACTCAGTCTTACCTTCAGAACACCGACAAGCAGTAAAGACAGAAGAGAAGTCAGCTGTGCAGGCTCCTGGGTCAATCTAACTGCTCGACAAGTTCACACAGAAGACATTTACAGTGGGCTGGTCCCAAGCAGCCCCCCTGATCCCCTCCCTTCCTCGGGGGGGTGGGAGGTCTGACAAACGCTCCTAAATTTAACTCTATGCTGCCTTTTAGACAGAAGATGCTCTGAGGTTTGTCTTTTTGTTGACATTATTTAGAGACTGGGAGGATATGCATTTTCAGAAGTGATTCCAATGTTGCTATCTTACAGTAGATAGCAGATATTCAGGGCGGCAGGGTAGCCTAGTGGTTAGAGTGCTGGACTAGTAACCGAAAGGTTGCAAGTTCAATTCCACAAGGTACAAATCTGTCATTCTGCCTCTGAACAGGCAGTTAACCCACTGTTCCTAGGCCATCATTGAAAATAAGAATTTTTCTTAACTGACTTGCCTAGTAAAATATTTTTATATGTATACATTTTACTTGACAGTGATAATGTTTTGAAAAACATGAAACAGCTTCTATGTTGTCTGACGAAGTGCCTGGGGAACCAGGGAGAAGTTCTAATGACTGTAATTACTGTGATGTAACCGTCCTGACCAAGGGTCATGTCATCGTGGTTCAACCCTAACTAATTAGGCCTACAGGTTTTCCATCCTCAGCATGATATACACAACCACTAGATTACATTTGACAGTGACTCCACAGGGCGAACACAACCATTGTCAAATTGTTATGTGTTTCACTCTCAATTTCAATGTCAGATTAAACGAAATATTGATTCATATATTTTTTTCTATATGTTTAAAATTGTAGTTTCAAATAACATGATCATTTCTCATTAACGTCAAGGGAACAAATTGAGAGGCAACGTGGAGATGAGTAATCTTATTGGCACCTTCAACAATTTCTTCATCATTGGGGGAGTCGGTGACTGGTGCAACATTAAACCATCAGACAGAAATAATCAATCTCAAATCACATTTTTGTGAAGTGGGTTATAGGAGTGTTTCCCAAATCCAGTGCTCGAGGAACCTCACCAGCCCACATTTTTGTTGTAGCCCTGGACAAACTCACCTGATTGAACTCATTGAGGGCTTGATGATTAGTTGACAAGTTGAATCAGGTGTGTCCCGGGGCTACAATAAAAATGTGTACTGGAGGACTGGAGTTGGGAAACACTGGGTTACAGATGCATATATATCGGATGGTGCCTCTCTATGGTGGATTACTAATGTCTGTTTCCCAGTGTGGACGGAGAACAACATCTGGATCAGACAAGGGGAAAATAGCTGCAATGCAACGTGGCATTTTCCATTCTGTCCGGAACAGATTCTTAAACCCCAGACCCAATGCATGCGATGGAGAGAGAGAAAGGAGGCGATGTAATTATATAGAGTTAAGCTGAGTCTCACGGTTCCCTGTAGACGTGGCAGCAGTACTGTCTGTACAGGCTGCTGTGCCTAAAATGGCCCCCTATTCCCTATGCGGGCTCTGGTCAAATGTAGTGCACTATAGGAAATAGGGGGCCATTTAGTACACAGCCTGTATCTGAGGCAGTCCTCACAGAGTTAGTTAGTTAGTTATAGAGATGGGCTGGAAGATGGAATCTAGTGTAAACAGTGGCGATTTTAGCATGTAAATCTTGGTGGGGCAAAAACATAAATACATATATACACTGCTCAAAAAAATAAAGGGAACACTTAAACAACACAATGTAACTCCAAGTCAATCACACTTCTGTCAAATCAAACTGTCCACTTAGGAAGCAACACTGATTGACAATAAATTTCACATGCTGTTGTGCAAATGGAATAGACAACAGGTGGAAATTATAGGCAATTAGCAAGACACACCCAATAAAGGAGTGGTTCTGAAGGTGGTGACCACAGACCACTTCTCAGTTCCTATGCTTCCTGGCTGATGTTTTGGTCACTTTTGAATGCTGGCGGTGCTTTCACTCTAGTGGTAGCATGAGACGGAGTCTACAACCCACACAAGTGGCTCAGGTAGTGCAGGTCATCCAGGATGGCACATCAATGCGAGCTGTGGCAAGAAGGTTTGCTGTGTCTGTCAGCGTAGTGTCCAGAGCATGGAGGCGCTACCAGGAGACAGGCCAGTACATCAGGAGACGTGGAGGAGGCCGTGGAGGGCAACAACCCAGCAGCAGGACCACTACCTCCGCCTTTGTGCAAGGAGGAGCACTGCCAGAGCCCTGCAAAATGACCTCCAGCAGGCCACAAATGTGCATGTGTCTGCTCAAACGGTCAGAAACAGACTCCATGAGGGTGGTATGAGGCGTGCAGGACGTTTGGCATTTGCCAGAAAACACCAAGATTGGCAAATTCGCCACTGGCGCCCTGTGCTCTTCACAGATGAAAGCAGGTTCACACTGAGCACGTGACAGACGTGACAGAGTCTGGAGACGCCGTGGAGAACGTTCTGCTGCCTGCAACATCCTCCAGCATGACCGGTTTGGCGGTGGGTCAGTCATGGTGTGGGGTGGCATTTCTTTGGGGGGCCGCACAGCCCTCCATGTGCTCGCCAGAGGTAGCCTGACTGCCATTGGGTACCGAGATGAGATCCTCAGACCCCTTGTGAGACCATATGCTGGTGCGGTTGGCCCTGGGTTCCTCCTAATGCAAGACAATGCTAGACCTCATGTGGCTGGAGTGTGTCAGCAGTTCCTGCAAGAGGAAGGCATTGATGCTAAGGACTGGCCCGCTCGTTCCCCAGACCTGAATCCAATTGAGCACATCTGGGACATCATGTCTCGCTCCATCCACCAACGCCACGTTGCACCACAGACTGTCCAGGAGTTGGCGGATGCTTTAGTCCAGGTCTGGGAGGAGATCCCTCAGGAGACCATCCGCCACCTCATCAGGAGCATGCCCAGGTGTTGTAGGGAGGTCATTCAGGCACGTGGAGGCCACACACACTACTGAGCCTCATTTTGACTTGTTTTAAGGACATTACATAAAAGTTGGATCAGGCTGTAGTGTGGTTTTCCACTTTAATTTTGAGTGTGACTCCAAATCCAGACCTCCATGGGTTGATAAATTTGAATTCCATTGATAATTTGTGTGTGATTTTGTTGTCAGCACATTCAACTATGTAAAGAAAAAAGTATTTAATAAGATTATTTCATTCATTCAGATCTATGATGTGTTATTTTAGTGTTCCCTTTATTTTTTTGAGCAGTGTATTTTTGTTTACATTGTTTTCAAACTGATATGTGACATTTATTAATGCCAAAATAACATGCAAAACAGGCAACCCAGCTGCCTGTCTGCAGTACAGATAACTAGCTGTGTGTGAGCCTCAGATTACTATATACCCCTTCATTCTCAAAATTATTATCTGAGAAAGAAAGTTGGGAAAAGTTGGCAGCAATCACTTATAGCTTTGTTTCCATCCAATCGGTGACAGATTTTCACGCGAATATTCTATAATATTCTATAATCCAGGGGTAGGTTTATAATCCAGGGGTAGGTTTATAATCCAGGGGTAGGTTTTCACAAAATGTACCTCATCAATCTATGCGTGATGAGGTAGTGTGAATAAATTGTACTTCTTCGCTTACATTTTCATGTACCAAAACAAAATCTAAAGTTCGATGTGTTTCCATGGCGTTTTCACCTCTACCGATAGTTTAGTCACTAAAAACTGTTGTGTCTAAATAGCAAATGTATCTACTCTGGTCATGGCACCTGCGCTCTAGACAACAGCTCGCAGATACAGTGCGGGTAGGCTGAGCGGGTTGTCTAGTTTAGTTTATTAGAATCCCCATTTCCAACTGCACATGCAGCAGCTACTCTTCCTGGGACCACATAAAACATACAAATACATGACAAAATACAGAACAGCAAAAGACAAGAACAACATACTGTAAGATATTACACTAACTTCTACTATGAAAATACTATCTAGTATACTATGAAAATACTATCTAGGATACATGACGAGATTATTATGGACAAAAGAGCAAGATTATTTTTAATTGTCAAATGGCAGCCAAGCATCGATGATCATGTCACCAGAATAAGTCCCTGGATATTTATTGAAAGGAGCATCAAGCTCATCACCTTGCACTTTCACCACCCTGTGAAGTTCATCATCACTTATTTTATCTGTAGCTTAATATACTGCATGCTTTCCTGAGTCGTAGTGGGAGGACCACACAACATATCATCGCGTGACTCCAAATGTACTTCAACATGATGGTTATTATATCAATATTTGTGCATAAAAGCGTTTCCACCGACATTTCTCTCATAATTAATTTTTACAGACACAAAAAGATCCCATCTTGTCTAGCATATTGTGTTTTGTCGACATTTGGAAAGTTTACTGACAAATGTTCTGTTTCCATCAAGCCTGTCATTACATTTTTTATTCGACATGTACTTTACAGGCATAAAAGGATGGAAACCTGCTTAGTGATGTGATTTTTTCCCTACAGTTTCTACAGTTTTTCTATTTCACTTCTGGCAGAGCGGTATGTGAATTAATAAAGTATACTAAATAAATCCTTCGGCATGAGTGAATTAGTAAAATATACTAAATAAATCCTTCGGCATGAGTGAATTAATAAAGTATACTAAATAAATCCTTCGGCATGAGTGAATTAGTAAAATATACTAAATAAATCCTTCGGCATGAGTGAATTAGTAAAATATATATCTAAATTCTACAAAATGAGTGAATTAGTAAAGTATATATGTAAATTCTTCAGAATGAGTGAATCAGTAAAGTATATATGTAAATCCTTCAGCATGAGTGAATTATTAAAGTATATATGTAAATCCTTCAGCATGAGTGAATTAGTAAAGTATATATGTAAATTCTTCAGAATGAGTGAATTAGTAAAGTATATAAATAAATTCTACAGAATGAGTGAATTACTAAAGTATATAAGTAAATTCTTCAGCATGAGTGAATTAGTAAAGTATATAAGTCAATTCTTCAGCGTGAGTGAATTAGTAAAGTATATATGTACATTTTCCAGAATGAGTGAATTAGTAAAGTATATAAATAAATCGTTCAGAATGAGTGAATTAGTTAAGTATATATGTAAATTCTTCAGCATGAGTGAATTAGTAAAGTATATATGTAAATTCTTCAGCGTGAGTGAATTAGTAAAGTATATATGTAAATTCTTCAGAATGAGTGAATTAGTAAAGTATATATGTAAATTCTTCAGAATGAGTGAATTGGTAAAGGATATAAGTAAATTCTTCAGCATGAGAGAATTAGTAAAGTATATATGTACATTTTCCAGAATGAGTGAATTAGTAAAGTATATATGTAAATTCTTCAGAACGAGTGAATTAGTAAAGTATAGTAAGTAAATTATTCTGCGTGAGTGAATTAGTAAAGTATGTATGTAAATTCTTCAGAACGAGTGAATTAGTAAAGTATAGTAAGTAAATTATTCTGCATGAGTGAATTAGTAAAGTATGTATGTAAATTCTGGGAAACTGGGAAATGTAAAAAGGGGAGAGGGGAGGATTAAACATGAAATGCTGCTGGAAAGATTAAACATCAAACACCTCAGCCTCATTTTCTCTATTAAGCCCCACTGAGTCCTAAAACAATGACTAGTGCACTGGGAGGGACAGAGGTCCATTTATATGATAGATGTTTGGCTTTATGCTAACCACCATAAATGGTCAAAACTGCACCCTACGGGCCCTGGTCAAAAGTAGGGCACTACATGGTGAACAGTGCCATTCGGGATGCAACTCCAACAGCAGCACAAACACGGACTGGACTAAATTAAAGCCTAGTGAGTTCGTTTTGGGTTTTACTCTTTAGTTAAAGTGTAAATTATAGGTTCTTGCTTGTCCTCTGTTTGTCCCTCTCTGGTACAATAATCCATAACAAGACTTTTGTGATCACCCACAATGATGACCATGCAGGCAGATGCAGCCCTATGCTCAATCCCTTGTTGTTACACTGTCATGGTCAAAACATATAGATTCAATGGTTGTAAATAAAGAGATGCTCTGCTTTTTTGACACCACACTCCACAAAGCAAGTCCTGCAGGCAGGAAGAAGTTATAGGAAAAACTAAAAGAAATGGAGGAACTTATTCAAGAAAGATCAAGTGTACTATATTAAAAATATAAAGCAAACTGGATGGAATATGGGAAAAATTCACCAAATAATTTTTTTCTCTTCAACATGGAAATGCTACCAAAAATATTTCACTGAATCTTGTTACAAATGACAGAGTCACCCATGATTCACCAAATTATATTTTGAAAGAGGAAGCAAAGGACTTTAAGCATATGTTTTCATTTCAGTCTCCTCCATCTCCCCTAACTGAAGCTAATTGTATGGATTTTTTTCTATTAATAATGTAAAATTAACAAAATTACAGAAAGACTCATGTGGAGACGAAATTACAGAGGAGGAACTTCTTGACACAATTAAAGCCTTTAAGTCGGGGAAAACTCCAGGGCTGGATGTTATACCAGTTGAAGTATACCAAACCTTTGTTTTAATGTACTCAGAGGACCGTTATTAGCATGTTTTTTATCATGCTAATAACGGTAGATTTAAATGGTAGATTATAAGACACTCAACAAGAAGGTCTGATTTCATTATTACTGAAACAGGATACAAGTGGGAAATAGAAAGAGTCCATAAAAAAAATTGGAGGCCCCTTACAGCATCCGGGTTTCCCCCCTCTCAGCACTCACCTCTCCCAAGTTCTAGTAAAATGTATAGTGCATAGAATTAAAAAGGTATTGTCGGACATTAATCATTTTAATCAGACAGGTTTTTTACATGGGTGATACATTGGAGATACTGCAAGTACTGTAAACAATAGAGCACTAGGAAAAATCTAAGAAACCAGGCCTGCTATTCATATCTGACTTTGAAAAGGCTTTTGATAAAGTACGACTTGAATTTATATATAAATGCCTGGAACATTTCAATTTTGTTGAATTTCTAAAATTGTTTAAAATCATGTATAAATCAAATCAAATCAAATTTTATTTGTCACATACACATGGTTAGCAGATGTTAATGCGAGTGTAGCGAAATGCTGTATAGTACCCCTAGGTGTAAAATAGTAAATAATGGCTACTTCTCAGAACGTTTTAAACTGTCAAGAGGAGTCAACAAGGTTGTCCACTATCAGCATATCTTTTTATCATTGTTAGCTGTTAAAATCAGATCCAACAATAAAATCAAGGGATTAGAAATCCATGGCCTAAAAACAAAGGTGTCATTGTACGCTGATGATTCATTTTTTCTTTTAAATCCACAATTTGGATCCCTCCACAGCCTCATAGAGGATCTAGATACTTTTTCTAACCTCTCTGGATTACAACCAAATTATGATCAGTGTACTATATTACATATTGGATCACAAAAAAATACAACTTTTACATTACCGTGTAGTTTACCAATAAAATGGTCTGATGATGATGTGGATATAATTGGTATACATATCCTGAAGTAAAGAAATGAATATTGTGGTTAACTCAAATATACTAATTGATAAAAAAAATAACAGTATTTAAAAAATTGGAGGCCCCTTACAGCATCCTGGCTTCCCCCTGACATCATAAATAGGACTGGTGCAGTTATGTCACACACGCAGCTAACAAAAACATATGGAAATATCTGCTCTACCCAAAATTACAACCAAACTGATTCCATGGCACATGGTTTTTGAACTGATACACAAAATGACGGCGGATTCAAAACGTATAATTTTTTATTGAACTTATTATACAAAATTATTTTACAACCTTCCCAGCTCTGCAGATTTTGCTGATCATTAGATCATTTGTTTTGGTACTGTCCATCCATATGTGTTATTTCATAGTTTTGATGTCTTCACTATTATTCTACAATGTAGAACATAGTAAAAATAAAGAAAAACCCTTGAATGAGTAGGTGTGTCCAAACTTTTAACTGGTACTCTACATATATATATATATTTATATATATATTTCAGAACTCAGGATAAGACCCAGATGCAGACAGCTAGAAATCACAGATGTTTATTGACCCAAACAGGGTGCAGGCAAAAGACAGGTCAAGGGCAGGCAGAGGTCCAGGGCAGAGTCAATAAGGTACAGAACAGCAGGCAGGCTCGGGGGTCATGGCAGGCAGAATGGTCAGAACCGGGAAACAGAAACTTGAGAAAGCAGGAAGATGGGGAAAGCACACTGCTAAGACCTGACAAGACGAACTGGCAACAGACAAACAGAGAGCACAGGAATAAATACACAGGGGATAATGGGGAAGATAGTCGACACCTGGACGGGAGAGGAGACAAGCACAAAGACAGGTGAAACCGATCAGGGTGTGACAATATGGGGGATTGGAAGTGATGCAGACAATTACATTGATGGAAGCTACAATCTATCTGCAATATTAAAGCTGATCTAACCCCTAAAAAGAAATGTATAGAAATGTATACATATATATATATATATATATATATACAGTTGAAGTCAGAAGTTTACATTCACTTAGGTTGGAGTCATTAAAACTAGTTTTTCAACCACTCCACAAATTTCTTGTTAACAAACTATAGTTTTGGCAAGTCGGTTAGGACATCTACTTTGTGCATGACACAAGTAATTTTTCAAAAAAATTGTTTACAGACAGATACATTTATAATTCACTTATAATTCACTGTATCACAATTCCAGAGGGTCAGAAGTTTACATACACTAAGTTGACTGTGCCTTTAAACAGCTTGGGAAATTCCAGAAAATTATGTCATAGCTTTAGAAGCTTCTGACAGGCTAATTGACATCATTTGAGTCAATTGAGGTGTACCTGTGGATGTATTTCAAGGCCTACCTTCAAACTGAGTGCCTCTTTGCTTGACATCATGGGAAAATCAAAAGAAATCAAAAAATTGTAGACCTCCACAAGTCTGGTTTATCCTTGGGAGCAATTGTCAAACGCCTGAAGGTACCACGTTCATCTGTAAAAACAATAGTACGCAATTATAAACACCATGGGACCACGCAGCCGTCATACCGCTCAGGAAGGAGACGCGTTCTGTCGCCTAGAGATGTTAGTACTTTGGTGCGGAAAGTGCAAATCAATCCCAGAACAACAGCAAAGGACCTTGTGAAGATGCTGGAGGAAACAAGTATAAAAGTATCTATATCCACAGTAAAACGAGTCCTATATCGGCATAACTTGAAAGGTCGCTCAGAAAGGAAGAAGATAGAAAAATAGAACTGTTTGGCCATAATGACCATCGTTATGTTTGGAGGAAATAGGAGGAGGCTTGCAAGCCGAAGAACACCATCCCAATCGTGAAGCACGGGGGTGGCAGCATCATGTTGTGGGGGTGCTTTGCTGCATGAGGGACTGGTACACTTCACAAAATAGATGGCATCATGAGGAAGGAAAATTATGTGGATATATTAAAGCAACATCTCAAGACATCAGTCAGGAAGTTAACGCTTGGTCGCAAATGGGTCTTCCAAATGGGCAATGACCCCAAGCATACTTCCAAAGTTGTGGCAAAATGGCTTAAGGACAACAAAGTCAAGGTATTGGAGTGGCCATCACAAAGCCCTGCTTGTGGAAGGCTACCCGAAACATATGACCCAAGTTAAACAATTTGAAGGCAATGCTACCAAATACTATTTGAGTGTATGTAAACTTCTGACCCACTGGGAATGTGATGAAATAAATAAAAAGCTGAAATAATTCCTGACCTAAAACAGGGAATTTTTACTAGGATTAAATGTCAGGAATTGTGAAATGTATTTGGTTTAAATGTATTTGGCTAAGGTGTATGTAAACTTCCGACTTCAACTGTATATATACATATATAAATATATAATCCTGCAGGCTTTAGTTTTATCTTATCTTGATTATTGTCGTCATGTGGTCAAGAGCTGCAAAGAAAGACCTAGTTAACACAGTCCCCAGGTCCAGAACAAATTCAGGGAAACATACAGTATTATACAGAGCCATGAGGGCATGGAACTCCCTTCCATCTTATATAGCGTAGGTGAACAGCAAACCTGGTTTCAAAAAACAAATAAAGCAACACCTCGCGGCACAACGCCTCTCCCCCCATGTGAACTACTTGTTGTGTGTACAGTCATGGTCTGCTGCCTCAGTTTGTATAATGGCAATTTGCATATACTCCAGAATGTCATGAAGAGTGATCAGATGAATTGCAATTAATTGCGAAGTCCCTCTTTGCCATGCAAATGAGCTGAATCCCCCCAATAAACATTTCTACTGCATTTCAGCCCTGCCACAAAAGGACCAGCTGACATCATGTCAGTGATTCTATCGTTAACACAGGTGTGAGTGTTGACGAGGACAAGGCTGGAGATCACTCTGTCATGCTGATTGAGTTTGAATAACAGACTGGAAGCTTCAAAAGGAGGGTGGTGCTTGGAATCATTGTTCTTCCTCAGTCAACCATGGTTACCTGCAAGGAAACACGTGCCTTCATCATTGCTTTGCACAAAAAGGGCTTCACAGGCAAGGATATTGCTGCCAGTAAGATTGCACCTAAATCAACCATTTATCGGATCATCAAGAACTTCAAGGAGAGCGGTTCAATTGTTGTGAAGAAGGCTTCAGGGCGCACAAGAAAGTACAGCAAGCGCCAGGACCATCTCCTAAAGTGGATTCAGCTGTGGGATCGGGGCACCACCAGTACAGAGCTTGCTCAGGAATGGCAGCAGGCAGGTGTGAGTGCATCTGCACACACAGTGAGGCGAAGACTTTTGGAGGATGGCCTGGTGTCAAGAAGGGCAGCAAAGAAGTCACATCTCTCCAGGAAAAACATCAGGGACTGACTGACACACACACACACACACACACAGACACACACACACTATATGTTAATGTTTTAAATATATGTAAATTGTAAAGTCTTTTGTCTGTAATGTATTTTCCGTTGTGTGTCGGACCCCAGTAAGACTAGCTGTCTCCATTTGCATCGGCTAATCGGGATCCTAATAAATCTCAACAAATCAAATCAAATGCATGAATTTTGTTATGCAGAATGTTTTCCCCCCTAATATGTTCTTTCTTCTTGCTCTGTGGCACCAACCTGGTCCCATATCTGTGTGGGATGTCTTGCACAAACAGATCCGAGTCCAGGCTATCGTAACTGTCTGTCTGACCACACAGTAACCCTGGAGATTTATACTGATTGGCAGTTAGTTGTACTCTGTAATTACACAGAGACACACAGAGGACACCAGGTGACGCTGACGGTAATGTCATGCTGGGGAGCAGTTTTCAGGTCCATCCATGATGTGTTTTAGGCTCCACTAGCCTACAGATGGCAAATTGGTAATATTGAGAGAGTAAGTATTTGATTATCTTGAAATAAAAGGACCTCTTTTGGCAGGATGCAGACAAGAAGACCTCTTTTGGCAGGAAGCAGAGAAGAAGACCTATTTTGGCAGGATGCAGAGAAGAAGACCTATTTTGGCAGGATGCAGAGAAGAAGACCTATTTTTGCAGGATGCAAAGAAGAAGACTTATTTTGGCAGGATGCAGAGAAGAAGACCTATTTTGGCAGGATGCAGAGAAGAATACCTATTTTGGCAGGATGCAGAGAAGAAGACCTATTTTGGCAGGATGCAGAGAAGAAAACCTATTTTGGCAGGATGCAGAGAAGAAAACCTATTTTGGCAGGATGCAGAGAAGAAGACCTATTTTGGCAGGATGCAGAGAAGAAGACCTATTTTGGCAGGATGCAGAGAAGACAACCTATTTTGGCAGGATGCAGAGAAGATTACCTATTTTGGCAGGATGCAGAGAAGATTACCTATTTTGCCAGTTCTTTCATTCTCCCATTAACTGACTTTGGGATAACAGCTAGGATGCATAGATTACTTAAAATGGCCTATCAAGGACAGTGAAGAACAGTGCAGAACAGTGAAGCCCTATAGGCTGTCTGACAGATCTACTAGCTACATTAATATAGCTAATAGTAGACATTATCCATTCTTGAAATATGACAGTATCTTTTACTACAGTCCAACAGGTGAAGAGACCTTTCAATTGGCTATAACTGAGGAATAGCTGCCTGCATGGCAGCCGACTAGTCCCTCTAAGTAGTGAAATGCATGCAGACGTAGCCCTGTGTTTAAACTCTGATGACGTGGTGTATGGGAGTACTGAATCACAGCCTGTGCTTGGTGTTTTGGTCTGGCCAGGCACTTTGGCTCACGTCCTGCCTAGCTGGACAGAGGAGATGAAACAGGGTGTTCAGGCCGTACAGAGGAGTTAAGCACATTGGTCATCATTTGAGTTTCTACAGAAATGTTTACTGAAACTTTCACAAAATCTTCGCTGTGTCTCTATGCCGCTAAATGTCTCTGTCTCTAAATGTCTCTGTATCTCTGTATCTCTAAATGTCTCTGTGTCTCTAAATGTCTCCATGTCACTAAATGTCTCTGTATCTCTAAATGTATCTATGTCTCCAAATGTCTCTGTGTCTTTAAATGTCTTTGTGTCTTTAAATGTCTCTGTGTCTCTAAATGTCTCTGTCTCTATGTCTCTAAATGTCTCTGTCTCTAAACGTCTCTAAATGTCTATATGTCTCTAAATGTCTCTGTGTCTCTAAATGTCTCTGTCTCTGTGTCTCTAAATGTCTCTGTCTCTATGTTTATAAATGTCTCTATGTCTCCAAATGTTTCTGTTTTTCTAAATGTCGCTGTCTCTAAATATCTATATGTGTCAAAATGTCTCTGTCTCTTAATGTCTCTGTGACTCTAAATGTCTCTGTGTCTCCAAATGTCTCTAAATGTCTCTACGTCTCTAAATCTCTCTATGTCTCTTAATGTCTCTGTGTCTCCAAATGTCTCTGTCTTTGTGTCTCTAAAAGTCTCTGTGTCTCTAAATTGCTCTGTCTTTAAATGTCTCAGTGTCTCTAAATGTCTCTGTGTCTGTGTCTCTAAATGTCTCTGTCTCTAAATGTCTCTAAATGTCTATATGTCTCTAAATGTCTCTGTGTCTCTAAATGTCTCTGTCTCTGTGTCTCTAAATGTCTCTGTATATCTAAATGTCTCTATGTCTCTAAATGTCTGTATGTCTATAAATGTCTCTGTCTCTATGTTTATAAATGTCTCTATGTCTCCAAATGTTTCTGTTTTTCTAAATGTCGCTGTCTCTAAATGTCTCTATGTCTCTAAATGTCTCTGTGTCTCTAAATGTCTCTGTGTCTCTTAATGTCTCTGTGTCTCTAAATGTCTCTATGTCTCTAAATGTCTCTGTGTCCATAAATGTCTCTATGTCTCTAAATGTCTCTGTGTCTCTAACGTTCTCTAAATTTCTCTGTGTCTCTAAATGTCTCTGTCTCTAAATGTCTCTAAATGTCGCTATATCTCTAAATGTCTCTGTTTCTCTAAATGTCTCGAAATGTCTCTGTGTCTCTAAATGTCTCTACATGTCTCTAAATATCTCTGTGTCTCTAAATGTCTATGTCTCTATGTCTCTAAATGTCTGTGTCTCTAAATGTCTCTGTCTCTGTTTCTAAGTGTCTCTAAATGTCTCTAAATGTATCCGTGTCTCTAAATGTTTCTGTCTCTATGTTTCTAAATGTCCCTAAATGTCTCTAAATGCCTCTGTGTCTCTAAATTACTCTGTGTCTCTAAATGTCTCAGTGTCTCTAAATGCCTCTGTGTCTCTATGCCTCTAAACGTTACCGTGTCTCTAAATGTCTCCGTGTCTCTAAATGTCTCTGTGTCTCTAAATGTCTCTATGTCTCTAAATGTCTCCGTGTCTCTAAATGTCTCCGTGTCTCTAAATGTCTCCGTGTCTCTAAATGTCTCTATGTCTCTAAATGTCTCTGTGTCTGTATCCGTCTCTGTGTGATGTCTGCAGGTGAGAGAGCTGCCATTTTTTATAGATGGAGCCCTGACTTTAGAAGAGGAGGAAGTCTAAACAAACCACTGATCTGTGATCAGTCTACCTGCTTCATGCTATCAGCAGCACTATCAGCCCTCCTGGCCAGTGGAAAAATTCAACTTTGGAATGTAGAGAAAATCACTGCTGTGAGCTTGTCAAAACAAGCCCGAGCCTTTGTGATGTCCATCATTGCTGCAGCTCCACAATAAATGCTGTTTGATTCTTGGTATTTGTTTAAAAAGACAGGCCTCACAGTATCCATCAGCAGCAGCTGTGACGGGATTTATTTTGTTTAAAAAGTATTACTAAGTATTTATTCGCTTTATTTTGTGCACCTTCAACCATACTATGAAATTGTATTTAAAGAGGCAATGCGGCTGTTTGGCTGGTAAGCTAATTAGAGATTGTGGCTTTAATATCCTGCTCCAGTGCGTTCCATTGTTGGCTGTGTAAAGTCAGAGTTTAGACAGCAACCATGTATTTTCATTATTTCCTTCAATTTGACATCTGTAGGCTAGTGGAGCCTAAAACACGGCATTGCCCCCTCCCTTTTACACCGCTGCTACTCTCTGTTGTTATCATCTATGCATAGTCACTTTAATATCTATAACTACATGTACATATTACCTCAATTACCTCAACTAACCGGGTGCCCCGACACTGACTCTGTACCGGTACCCCCTGTATATAGTCTCCACATTGACTCTGTGCAGTACCCCCTGTATATAGTCTCCACATTGCCTCTGTACCGGTACCCCTGTATATAGTCTCCACATTGACTCTGTACCGGTACCCCCTGTATATAGTCTCCACATTGACTCTGTGCAGTACCCCCTGTATATAGTCTCCACATTGACTCTGTGCAGTACCCCCTGTATATAGTCTCCACATTGACTCTGTACAGTACCCCCTGTATATAGCCTCCACATTGACTCTGTGCAGTACCCCTATATATAGTCTCCACATTGACTCTGTACCAGTACCCCCTGTATATAGTCTCCACATTGACTCTGTACCGGTACCCCCTGTTATAGTCTCCACATTGACTCTGTACCAGTACCCCCTGTATATAGCCTCCACATTGACTCTGTACCGGTACCCCTATATATAGTCTCCACATTGACTCTGTACCAGTACCCCCTGTTATAGTCTCCACATTGACTCTGTGCAGTACCCCCTGTATATAGCCTCCACATTGACTCTGTACGGTACCCCCTGTATATAGTCTCCACATTGACTCTGTACCGGTACCCCCTGTATATAGTCTCCACATTAACTCTGTGCAGTACCCCCTGTATATAGCCTCCACATTGACTCTGTACCGGTACCCCCTGTATATAGTCTCCACATTGACTCTGTACAGTACCCTGTATATAGTCTCCACATTGACTCTGTAGCGGTACCCCCTGTATATAGTCTCGCTATTATTATTTTACTGCCGCTCTATAATTACTTGTTAATTTTATTTCTTATTCTTATTCATATTTATTATTCTTATTCTTATTTTTGTATTGTTTGTATTGTTTAAACTGTGTTGTTGGTTAGGGGCTCGTAAGTAAGCATTTCACTGTAAGGTCTAACACCAGTTGTATTCAGCATTTCACTGTAAGGTCTAACACCAGTTGTATTCAGCATTTCACTGTAAGGTCTAACACCAGTTGTATTCGGCGCATGTGAGTAATAAAATGTGATTTGATTTCGATTTGAATTGAATCTAATGATGTGGGCAGTGCAGAAAATAAATCATATTTCAGCCAATCCAACCATGTATGTATGCCCACTGTTGCATATTTACTCTCAGCATTCATTTTACAATAACAAAGTATTTAATAAGCATGCGTTCCCAGATATACCCGCCTTATGGTCAACGTTTGCCAAATCACAAAAGCAAATAGACTGTATTTGTGACTGTCTAGCTAAGCCAGTATCATTTGTGATAGAATAAACATGATATCATTGATAGAACAGAATACACATCACATTCTGAATGCAGGAACACAAAGATCCAAAGCTGCCATTGGACACAACCATTTCTGAGCCAAAGAAGCCTAACCATTTCATCAGATAGGCTATAACGTGTCAACTAAAAGTCTCTCCCTGATCTTCCAGTAATTAATGAATCTGGCTGAGTTGCTTGAAAGAGGACATTTTCAAGAACATCTGAGGAACAGAGAAAGACAAACGAGTGGCATGAGGAACCCAGTAACAGTGATGACAGCCATGGTGTCTGTGGAGTTTATGCTGTACACAACGTGCCTGTGTGCCCCACGGTGGCTGGTCCAACCTGAGGGGACCAGCGAGGGCCTGTTCGCCGTCTGTAACAGCTACGAAGGCTTCTCCAGTTGCACCATGTTTCCAGCATGGACGGGTGAGCAGCGTTTTCCGTTACATGTTGTCCTTTTGTGGAGGGAGGGTGTCTACATCCCAAATTGTACCATATTCCCATTATAGTGCACTACTTTTGACCAGAGGCCCATAGGGCACTACACTATATGGGGAATAGGGTGCCGTTTGGGATACATCCAGTGCTATTCCAAACCACTGTACAACAGTGGTGACAGTATGTTGGTAGTAGTGTATGTGTGACATACTGTCTTCAAACTCAAAGTGTTATTACATAAGCCTCTTTCTTCAGGGTAAGCACATTTTGTCAGGCAGCAGTCTCCCACTCACAAGATGTGATAAATGTGGGCTATTTGTTAAAATGTACTACATTGACGTACACATCTGTTTCATCCAAGAGAACAACAACAGGTCAATATAGCACTACAATTACAGTACGTAACTTCAATTACAGTATATAACTACAATAACAGTATATTATAACTTGAGGCCTAGTCTATTTTTAAAATGGTGGATGTTTCACTCTAAATAACACAACAAATGTACCTGAAATGTCTGACTGTCTGCCTACTACTGTGTGTACAAATGACAACAACAAGTTGATGGCATGAATGTCAGATACCTATACCAAGTACCTATTTGATTCATTACCAGGTACATATAGTTTGTCTTGGATCTTCCTCTCTGGCTCCAGTGCTCTCTCCTTCGCTGCTCTCTTCACTATCAGACCAGCTCTCAACAGTGGTAGGAGAGCCATTGCTGCACTACTCCTCAATATTATCTCAGGTAGGCTATGAAATATGTCTCAGGTAGGCTATGAAATATGTCTCAGGTAGGCTATGAAATATTATCTCAGGTAGGCTATGAAATATGTCTCAGGTAGGCTATGAAATATGTCTCAGGTAGGCTATGAAATATGTCTCAGGTAGGTGCTTGTGCACGCTTAAAGATTTGTCACTGCATTAGAGCATTATGACATGGCGTGGAATCCAGATTGATTTTAATCCAAACAGATTTGCTCCATATGGTTAAATGGAGTATCAGTTTTGTATTCCAGGTTACATAATGCCCAGGATGTCAAAAAATACTTGCTCGTTTACATGCATGCTGATTTCTGTAGGCTGCAATGCTTGTTGGGAATTTGTGTGTGATCGGGATGCAACATCAGCTTTTATACGCCAGATGTATTTGTTACTTGGAAGGTGTTTTTTATCTTCATGTTTTAAAAGAAGCGTTTTGCATTGTATTACTGCTGCCGTTTCATTATTTGTTACTTTTATTTTCAATTTTTTACCTAAAACTTTTTTTCTTCTTAAAACTTCTTAAAGCATTGTTGGTTAAAGGCTTGTAAGTAAGCATTTCACTGTAAGGTCTACACCTGTTGTATTTGGCGCATGTGACAAATACAATTTGATTTGATTTTCTCTCTGTCAATATATTATTACGTTTTCTATCCCTACCAGTGGTCCTGTGTACCAGTACTGTAATCATCTTCCTGGTGTCCATCGAAGAGCAGTCACCACTGATGTTCAAATATCTTGGGTGGTCTTTCTACATCTGCTGTGCCACCCTCTTTTATGCATTGGTAGTGTCCCTCATCCTGGGCCTTGTGGAAGGTCCCATTCGGATTGTACCAACTAACACAGGGCTAAGGGATGGTTAGCCTGTCACAGCACCCTAGACTCAATCGTAAATTGTCTCAGAGATGGTATATACTATGTCCCATACCATGTCTTCTTAAAAATGTACATTTCTTTATTTTGTTTTATAATAAACTACATTAACGCTCTCACCCCTTCAGAATGAGCATGAAAGAGCTAAATTATTTACAAATCTACTAATTGCAGCTCAATCATTTATCTTTGATGAAAATGGCTGATGTTTGCATTTGAAGGTACACGACATTGTGCAAGAAACTGAAGTCAAATTCCACACAATCGCTGAAAAATTGTCAAATTAAACCAAGAACAAACACTGCCACCTAGTGGCAGTCACATCATACAATCTGGCACAACATCTCCACACTAAAATAACATGACTCATCAAAACTTGTATGCTGCCCCTTTTTTTTTTTATATATATCATTGCATTTGCAAAAATTATAAGTATTTTCTTGGGATAACAAACAGCTTTTTAGGACGGCCTTCCGTAGGTTTGACTATGTGTGAAAATAAAAAAGAGGACAGGTGCCTAGAATGACCTTTTTTATTTGACATGTGGGTAAACATAAAAAAATATTCAGACAGTGAAAGGAAAACGTAATACAGGATGATTCCCCCACCCCACCCAACTGTCCAAATCAACGTGAATTACAATGGGTGCTTTCATTAAGACAAAGCAGAGACAGCGATCTTACATCATTTCAATTTCCCTGCAGTCAAGTTAACCCATATAGATACATGATATATTTAATTCTGTGCATCAATCACACTGGATATTCATAGTGGATGCGTCCCAAAAGGGTACTCTATTCCGTGCATAGTGCCCTACTTTGGACCTGGGCCCTTATAGTGCCATTTGGGACACATCAATAATAGTGTTTAAATAACTGAAAGTGGACAGCTTGGCAGTGCAAGCTCATTCCAGTGGTCCATGAAGACATGCCAGCAAGGGTTCTTTCTTCTCATGATCATCCTTCATATCAGCACCAACCAACAGCTGACACACAGAAACAAGAACACAATTAGGCTAAACAGGTTGCGATGGTGAGAAGAGGAAAGAGCTGTAGGGATAGATGGAAGTTTGGTCGATATTGAATTGATTGTCACTTAATATATGTAGAGAGAGAGTTCACCTGTTCTATAAAGAAAAGAGGATAATTCGTCACTTGGGGCCGATGTAGTTTGCTGCCTTTCCAGTCTTCTTAAGTGTTTCCAGAAGCACGTCCGTGTCCTTGTCAGACTCAATGAAAACCTTCTTGTTGGGGAGGTCGATCTCAAATTGGACACCACCTTAAGCCAACAAATAAGACAGAAAGAGAAAATAAAACAATTTTAGTAAGCCAGTCAATATGACACAAGTAATCTATATTTGCTGAATTTAGCTAAACCAAAACACACCATTCTCAACAAAGTATGTGTGTTTGTGTTGTTTAACAGATGTTCCAGAAAGCTTGATTTGCTGTGACATTTAGCCACTCACCCAGTTTATTGAGGACCCGGGTGACTGCCCCAGAGCATCCCTCACATGTCATGTCCACAAAGAATTCCTGCTTCTGTGGGAATAATTCACAAAATGATTCATATTCCAGGGGTTGTGTGCCATTCTCATGATAGTATGGGAGAGCTAACCAACCAGTTAGCAAGCAATGACTAGCTAAGCTAGCTAGCTATGTATTAGTTTGATTAAATCAGGCTGTAATACACAATTAATTGGGGTATACAGCCTTAAACTAATGCCTGCAAAATCATGTAAATGTTACTTACAAGACAGAATGTTGAATAAAATTACATTTAAAAACTTACTCTACATCGGTTGTCTGTGGGGTTTAATTTGTTCTTTGGCTGCTTGGAATTTGAGACAAAATAGCCAAAGGAAGGTATTGTTTACCTATAGAGCCCCACAGCGGAGATGTCATAACCATCAAATCCAGCGGTCAAACAGGGAAATGGTTCCAATTGTTTTTCCACCATTCATTTTTCCCATAAGAGATTTAAAATAAGGGCTGTGTTTCGTGTAGGCTTACCCTGGAGTGACGTTTTGATAACCATGTAAGTCTCTCTCGGACAAGGGGACTTTTATCAATATATTCGTCTGTATTTACTCTCAGAATTGAACATGCTAATTAGCATCAAAGTAGACATAATTCAAAACTTCAAATTCCTGCAAGCTCCTGCACGTTATCTCTAGCCGACACCTGCTAACAGGTATTGTGTCAATTTTAAACTTGCACAAGACAGTTCACAGAATTGTCCATTTAAAGAAATGTAGCCAATTTATTATTTACTACATTTAGCTAACATTAGATAGTTAATCCAGAGGTTCTTACCTTTGCCTGATTTGTCAGTCTCGTCCATAGCATCATGGTATTTGTAGTTCTTTATAATAGCCACATTAGCAGCTAATTAGCATAACACAATTTTGGGGGGTAAATACAGGCAAATATATTTATAAAAGTCGCCTTGTCCAAAAGATATTTGCACGGTCATCAAAACGTCACACCAGGGTAAGCCTACACGAAACACAACCATTTACCTGTTTTACTGCTAGGTTTTATGGGTATTATGACTCATACTGTGGTACTCTATATGGTTCGTTAGGCACCGAGGTAAAATTTGTTATATATTGGATATTCAGTTCTCTCATCAATAGCTATGGAACCAAGCGTGCCATGCCATGACAACCAAAATAGTATATTCGGAATAAGCAGAGGATAGAGAACGTTCCACACTTTTTTGTGTGAACTTTTCATTTAAAGTTTGTTTTAAGTGGATTTCAATCTTCAAAAACATCTCAATTTTAAAAATATATATATCTTTCCCACAGGAAAGTATAGTTTACCTGAACCAGTATGTCTGTTAGAGACCGCTCTCATACTCAGAAAGCTCAGATTCAAACTCCCATTCACCAGATCAGCAAGAGTTATGTCCAAATACTTTTGTTGATCACTAAATGTGGAGTTGCACTGAGCAACTATTTTCATTTACTCCCTTAAGGCCGGTGTGTACTTCTTTAAGGCCGGTGTGTACTTCTATAAGGCCGGTATGTACTTCTATAAGGCTGGTGTGTACTTCTAAAAAAAATCTAAATAAAAATGGACAAGCAAACTGGAAAAATGCTATTCGGCACCTCCAATCACTCATTACTGCCACACACAGGTTGGAAGTCCACAACAGCTGAATAGGTGCCAAATAGGCATTTTTTTTCAGTTGCTTGTACACTAAACAAAAGTATCAACAGAACATGTAAAGTGTTGGTCCCATGTTTCATCGGATGAAATAAAAGATCTGAGAGATTTTCCATACGCACAAAAATATTATTTATCTCAGATTTTGTGCACAAATGTGTTTACATCCCTGTTAGTGAGCATTTGATCCTTTGTCAAGATAATCCATACACTTGACAGGTGTGGCATATCAAGAAGTTTGTGCTGGGGACAATAAAAGACCGCTGTAAAATGTGCAGTTTTGTCACACAACACCACACGTTGAGGGAGCGCGCAATTGGCATGCTGACTGCAGGAATGTCCACCAGAGCTGTCTTCTTGTCCGATTTAGGAGGCATGCACACCACCCACCGCTTCCGAGTAAATTACTCGCTAATGTTCAGTCCTTGGATAACAAAGTCGACGAGATCAGGGTAAGGGTTTCTTTCCAGAGAGATATCAGGGATTGTAACATACACGGTTTCACAGAAACATCCATCCATCTGAACTCTCAGTTCATCGCGTGGACAGGAATAAACATCTCTCCGGGAAGAAGATTATAGTCACAGCCGTGTATATCCCCCCTGAAGGTAGGAAATAACACCTCCACTTTGCTGATCCTCAACACCTGGGCCCCACAAGGGTGTGTGCTCAGCCCCCTCCTGTATGCTGTTCACCCATGACCGCGTGGCCACGCACGCCTTCAACTCAATCATCAAGTTTGCAGACGACACAACAGTAGTAGGCTTGATTACCAACAACGACGAGACAGCCTACAGGGAGGAGGTGAGGGCTACGGGAGTGTGGTGCCGTGAAAACAACCTCTCACTCAACGTCAACAAAACAAAGATGATTGTGGACTTCAGGAAACAGCAGAGGGAGCATCCCCCCATCCACATCAACGGGACAGAAGTGGAGAAGGTAGAAAGTTAATTTCCTCGGCATACACATCACTGACAAACTTAAATGGTCCACCCACACAGACAGTGTGGTGAAGAAAGCACAACCTCAGGAGGCTGAAGAAATGTGGCTTGTCACCTAAAACCCTCAAACTTTTACAGATACACAATTGAGAGCATCCTGTCGGGCTGTAGCACAGCCTGGTACGGCAACTGCAGCACCCACAACCGCAGGGCTCTCCAGATGGTGGTGCGGTCGGCACAACGCATCACCGAGGGCAAACCTGCCCTCCATGACACCTACAGCACCCAATGTCACAGGAAGGCCGAAAAGATAATCAAAGACAACAACCACCCAAGCCACTGCCTGTTCACCCCGCTATCATCCAGAAGGCGAGGTCAGTACAGGTGCATCAAAGCTGGGACCGAGAGACTGAAAAACAGCTTCTATCTCAAGGCCATCAGACTTTTAAATATATACACAGACTTGAAATCATTGGCCACTTGAATAAATGGAACACTAGTCACTTTAATAATGTTTACATATCTTGCATTACTCATCTTATATGTATATACTGTATTCTATACTATTCTACTGTATCTTAGTCTATGCCGCTCTGACATTGCTCCTCCACATATATAGATTTTTTATTTTAACCTTTATTTAACTAGGCAAGTCAATTAAGAACAAATTATCATTTACAATGATGGCCTTCACCGGCCAAACCCGGAGGATGTTGGGCCAATTGTGCGCCGCCATATGGGACTCCCAACCACGTCCGGATGATACAGCCTGGAATCGAACCAGGGTGTCTGTAGTGACGCCTCAAGAACTGAGATGCAGTGCCTTAGACCACTGCGTCACTCGGGAGCCATATTTATATATTCTTAATTCCATTCCTTACTTAGATTTGTGTGTATATGTTGTGAATTTGTTAGATTAATTTATTAGATATTGCTGCACTGTCGGAACTAGAAGCACAAGCATTTCGTTACAGGTAAACTAGTTCCTTTCCTGTGGATATTTTGTCTCAAGTACAAACCGCACAGACAACCCGTAGACTACGTGTAAATATAATTGTATTAAACGTTCTGTCTTGTAACGTAACATGTACACGATTTTGCAGGCATTAGCTTCAGGCCGTATATGTATCAAAGCACTGCAATCCCAGCACCAGGTATCTAGCTAGCTACTTAGCTATGTAACAATAACAACTTACGGTCGTCATGTTGCTGTTGTGGTTGAGTGCAAGATCAATTGACTGTAATAAAAAGAAGATAAATTGACTCTCGCGTCTTTCAAAGCTTGCACGACTAACTAGCTAGTGAATGTGTTGCTGCCCGGCTTGCTAGCTAGCGACGTCAAAGTTAGGGACCATCAACACTTTGCTAGATATTGGTGAAAGTAACTTTGCATTTTTGAAGCAACATTCATATGTATAACGTTAGTGGGATGAGAGCACAATTATACTGAATATTATCATTATTTTTTGCAGAACACTATACAATTAAATTATTTGGGGAGAAGTAATTTTTTCCCCCCCATAGCTATATTGCTGCAGGTAATTTATCCAGATCCCTTAATATGTCACACCGGAATGCGAAAGTCGTTTTTTCATTCTGTTTGGAACGTTTTGGAATTCTTTTGGTTTAGGAATCTGCTACAATTTAACCAAATATGAAACAATGACAGAGTTCGCGGGAAAAAAGTGACACATGGTGTCACAATATCGATAGATTCTGGGGCGTATTTTTATTTTATTTTGTCAGATTAACAAACAAATAAAAGACTTAGCCCAGCCTGCACCATGGGCGAACACGCAGGGCGTAAGCTTGTATCAACTTGGCCAATGAAATGTTTGTGGTGATGTTTCACAGCTAGTTTTGATGGAAATAGGTAGTTTGCGTAACAAGACAGCTAACAAGCTCCAAAATCAAGTATCCGCCACTCGGTCAGCTGACTTGCGCCGTATTCCAGACCATGTGACCAAACGACCTGTGTACCGAAACGGCTCTTCAAACAGCTAGCATTAGCAGTTCACTTGTATGGAACCAGAGATCGCCTTTTCCTCTCACATCAAGTACACTATCGACGTGAATAGTAGGAAAAATACTGCTCTGTCAAGAGATGCCCCTCCAGCAAACTCATTTGATGTAAACACTACCGAGGCAGGAATCGCCGCTTTACAGGTGAGTTTAAGTGAATGGATCGTATATATCTAGCTAGCTACTTAGACAGGATTGGAGCATGCGAAACAAACTGATGTTTTGTCTGTTAACGTTATCCAGCTGGAGGTTGGTGTAGCCGTAATATGTGATCAGACAATGATGTTGATATAGGCTAGCTTGGCTAACGAATACAGCTCCAAACCGAACTGTTTCTTATGTTGGCTTTGAGACCTTGCAAAAAAAAGATCAGTGTTTTAAAGGTGTAATAGCTAGCTAACTGCAGTCGACTGTGGTATTTTGGACGCTGTAATTGTAGAATGTAGTTTTTTTGGTAAGTCGGTCTAAAGTGCCGCACCTAGCTAACGTTATACCTATAGCTTTTTTTGGTCAGCTAGTAAATTAAGTGGGTAGTTGTGGGGAAGTAGCTAACTGACAGCTACTGTGCCAAAGCCTTTTTGTAGGTAATTCTGTTGATTGATTGATCAATGAATGTCCTTATTGTGTCCAGATGAATGAGTAATGACGTCTAACGACATACTGTGCCAGTTTCTTCAACATTTTAGGCTAATCCAGGCAAATGTACAAACAATGTACAGGTAACTGCTAAAATAGAGGTGTGTTTGTGTCACCAGATCAACTAGGGCTGGGTGATATATCAAATTAATGTTTTTTTGCACAATATTCCAAATGCCTTTATCGCAAGAATCACGTTTTTTGTGTGTGTGTGTGTGTGTGTGTGTGTTTATGTCGGCTTGTTCTCATGTTGTCTTTTTGGTCTCGTCTCCTTCACTCCTATGCTGTGTGCACCTTCTCCTTTACACCAGAGATCTGGATATAATGATGTTCATGTCTGCACTCTAACAATGGGAGTTATTGTCCCGAAGGCGGGAGGGTAAAAAAACTAACTTAGGTCCAAAATAAGCCCATAGAAAAGCATTACGCTTATTTCGCTCTTTACACACACTCACCAAGCCCCTGCCACTCACAAAATCAAATCATCAAACTTTATTTGCCACATGCCTCGTAAAAACAACAGGTGTGTAGACTAACAGTGAAACACTTCATTACTGGCCCTTTTCCAACAGTGCAGAGTTAAAGGTAAACACAGAGAGAAATAATAATTAGAGGAATAAATCCACAATGAGTAACGATAACTTGGCTACTATGTATGGACTCGGTACTGGTACCCTCTGTAATAACTTGGCTACTAGTATGTACACAGGGTACCAGTACAGAGTCCGTAATAACTTGGCTACTATGTCATTGAGGTAGATAATAAACAGTAGCAGCAGCATATGTTGATGAGTCAAAAGAGTTGCAAAAATGGTCAACACAGATAGTCCGGGTAGCTGTTAACTAACTACTATCAGTCTAATGGCCTGGGGGTAGAAGCTATTCAGGGTCCTGTTGGCTCCAGACTTGGTGCATCGGTGCCGTGCAGTAGCAGAGAGAACAGTCTATGACTTGGGTGGCTGGAGTCTTTGACAATTTTTAGGGCCTTCCTCTAACACCGCCTGGTATAGAGGTCCTGGATGGAAGGATGTACTGGGCCGAATGCACTACATTCTGTAGTGCCTTTCGGACGGACGTCAAGCAGTTGCCATACCGAGGGGTGATGGAGCCAGTCAAGATGCTCTCGATGGTGCAGTTGTAGAACCATATAATGATCTAAAGGCCCATGCTGAATCTTTTCAGACTCCTGAGGGGGAAGAGGCGTTGTCATGTCCTCTTCACGACTGTGTTGTGTTTGGACCATGATAGGTCCTTAGTAATTCTGACACTGAGGACCATGAAGCTCTTGACCTGCTCTACTACAGCCCAGTCGATGTGAATGGGGGCGTGCTCGGCCCTCCATTTCCCGTAATCCACGATGAGCTCCTTTGTCTTGCTGATGTTGAGGAAGAGGTTGTTGTCCTGGCACCACACTGCCAGGTCACTGACCTCCTCCCTGTATGCTGTCTCGTCGTCGGTGATCAGGCCTACCACCGTCGTGTCTTCTGTAAACTTAATGATGGAGTTGGAGTCGTGTGTGTGGCCACACAGTCGTGGGTGAGCAGGGAGTACAGGAGAGGGCTAAGCACACACCCCTAAGGGGTCCCCCGTGATGAGGGTCACAGTGGCGGATGTTTTGTTGACTACCCTTACCACCTGAGGGCGGCCCGTCAGGAAGTCCAGGATCCAGTTGCAGAGGGAGGTGTTTAATCCCAGGGTCCTTAGCTTCAAAGATGAAAGATCACTTCTACCTCTCTGATGTGCAGTTTCAATTTGCTATTTGAGGTTTAGTCCAACTGAATCGATCATATGGACACCGAAATGTATTGAGACCTTTTCTTTAGGGGGTATATCAGCTTTAATATTGCAGATTGTGGCTTCTATCAATGTAATTGTCTGCATCATTTCCAATCCCCCAGATAAAATATATATATATATATATATATAACATTTTTCCTTTATTTTCCCCTAACCACACCTCCCCTAATTGGAGTAAACTAATGGACAACAACTCTTAGGCTTCTACTTCCAGTTTATACATACTATATACATTTTAAGGACACAGTCTATTTTACAATAGTTATCTTTTGTTTGTTTTTAAGCCGATCCTTCAGCCACCCTCAACCCCTCCCATCTATCTCTGAACACCATCCAGTCCCATCCTTCAGCTCCCCTCAACCCCTCCCATCTATCTCTGAAGACCATCCAGTCCCATCCTTCAGCCACCCCCAACCCCTCCCATCTATCTCTGAACACCATCCAGTTCCATCCTTCAGCTCCACTCAACCCCTACCATCTATCTCTGAAGACCATCCAGTCCCATCCTTCGACCACCCTCAGCCCCTCCCATCTATCGCTGAACACCATCCAGTTTTGATTTATATTGTGCTGTGATATTTCAATAAAGTTCTGAACCTGTATACATTTTACAGACACAGTATATTTTATATTAGTTCTTGTTTAAAAAAAATTATAATAATTTTGTCCCACCCTTGAGAAATAATTTTACTGTAATGGAGAAGTTGACTTTTCTACCGATACCCTTTTTAGGTCTCAACTCCTCAAATTGAGTGCAGAACAGGCACTACTACAACAGGAGTATCAATGAACATTGATTCTGAAAAATGAATCCTCAGTTTGTCGTGCGCAGCATTGAGGTAAAATGTACCGCTAGCAGTATTTTAGCCAAAGACTGCTATATCAGCTGTCTAGTCTATTTTTATAAATGTGCAATAAGCATAAAACACAGTTATATAAGGATTTGGCTACTCGTTCTCATTCTGAGAAATGTGGTAGGCCACTTGATTTCAACATCTGAACAAAGTGGACAGACTAGCGTGCTGTTCAAACTGTTGGAGATGGACAGAAAGGTGGCCATAATTCAACTGTTCAGCCTTGTTAACTAGCAAATAGATCCAAGTTGGTTAATCTTGAAATCTAAAGATAGCTGGCTACATACTAGAACGGGGGGCTTGTGCTTGAGAGATTGTTTATGAGATCTGTGTTAATTTTCTATAATGCCTGCTATAAGAAGTTAGTAATTATTAGTGAATGTGCATTATGCATGGTTCTGGTTAAATTTGTAACCAAATGGGCATTTTCATAGACAGATTTGAAAGCCAGATATGTAAATAATTGCAAAAAAGCATGTTAAACTATTTGGATAAAATAATTAAATGATTAGTGGGTGTTTATGGTTGTGGAGGCTTATATTTAGCCTCGGTATAACTTCACAAGCCCTGAATTCATTAGATTATCGCTGACTGTTTGAAATGCGTTATATTTGTCCTTTTTCATTGAACAACAAAGCATATTTAGAGAAAAAACATACAAAAATGAGAGAGCCTATAAATGAGAGAAAAAAACATATCACCCAGCTCTACTCTCAACCTAGTTGAACACATTTGGGAGATTCTGGAGCGGCACCCGAGACAGCATTCTCCACCACCATGAACAAAACGCAGGTTGTCATTTATTGTCATGAGTCTTGCCCTGGAGGCAGGCAGCTCTGCAGTGTTGTCATCAAATCAGAGTTTATACCTAAACATAAACTACACTGCTAACTCTAGTGACTAACCTTAAATTAAGACCAAAAATATAATTTCATGAGTTTTTACAATATAGACCATTTTTGCTTTGCAGTTGGCACATCTAGAAGAAACCGCTCAGTTCTGCTTCCAGGGCAAGAGTTATTACAGTATACATCAACCTGACGGTTTCTTGTGGAATAGAGTTCCAGAGGAATATCACCTGTCAGACAGAGACTAGTTAGAGGAGAGGAATATCACCTGTCAGACAGAGACTAGTTAGAGGAGAGGAATAGTCTACCACCTGTCAGACAGCGTGAAAGTAGCTCTTCAAAAAGTCCGTATGCTACAGTAGTGAAACCTGCTTTTTGTCAGCCCAGTCATTGGTCAGCCCAGTCATTGGTCAGCCCAGTCTTTGCTCAACAAATAACAATTCTCAGTGTAATCGCGATTTAAACTTGTGGCCACGATTTAAAAGGAGCTATTTTTATTTCTTAATTGGAGGGAGGCCCTAAAATTGTCAGTCTCCAGCCACTGTAGTCATAGACTGTTCTCTCTGCTACTGCACAGCAAGCAGTAACGGAGCGCCAAGTCTAGGTCAGTAAGACTTCTTACCATCTTCTACCCCCCAAGCCGTAAGACTCCTGAACAGCTAATCAAATGGCTACCCAGACTTTACGCTGCTGCTACTCTCTGTTTATTATCTATGCATAGTCACTTTAACTCTACCTACAATTGAAGTTGGAAGTTTACATACAGTGGGCTCCAAAATTACTGGCACCCCTGACTGGCAATGCACAAATAATACTTAAACAATATAATAATAGAGATAAACTCAAAATACCAACATGTGAGAAATACTGTACTTTATTAATGTTTCAATGGAACCCACCAAAATAATTTATTGATTTAATTAAAAATCAATGTCCTCCAAATCAAGGTTTCACAATTAATGGCACCCTTAAAGATTATTGTAAATAACATCTACCAAAATTAAACCACAAATTAAATTCCACTTATTTAAGTTGATCTAAGTCTTAAGGAACTATATTGAGCCATTACATCACTTCCTGTTTCACTAGGGTATAAAAACGAGGTAACACGCATGCAATATCCCTTTGTCATCCAACACCATGAAGAAAACAAAAGAACTGGCAGTTCAAAAGAGACAGATGGTCGTAGATCTTCATAAATCTGGTAATGGCTACAAGAAGATCCACAAACGATTGAATATACCACTGAGCACTATCAGGGCAATTATTAAAAAATTCAAAAGATATGGAACAGTTGAAAACCTCACGGGTAGAGGACGCAAATGCATTTTGCTCCCCAGGATAGGGCGGAGGATGGTAAGAGAAGCAACAAAATCCCCAAGAATCACTGTGAAAGAACTGCAGGCCTTGGTGGCGTCTTGGGGTCACCAGGTTTCAAACAGCACCATCAGACGCCACCTCCACAACCACAGGCTCTTTGGAAGGGTTGCCAGAAGAAAGCCCTTTCTGACCCCAAGACACAGACGCAAGCGCTTGGAGTTTGCCAAACGTCATTTAAATTATGACTGGAAGAAGGTGCTCTGGTCAGATGAGACCAAAATTGAACGTTTTGGTCAGATACAGCATCGGCATGTTTGGCGTCGAAACAGAGATGCATACAAGGAGAGGCACCTCATACCCACGGGGAAATATGGAGGGGGGTCAGTGGTGTTTTGGGGCTGTTTTAATTCCAGAGGTCCAGGGGCACTGGTTAAGATTGATGGCATAATGAATTCCACCAAGTATCAGGCAATTTTGGCTGACAATCTGGTTGCCTCTGCCAGAAGGCTGGGACTTGGCCGTAGGTGGACTTTCCAACAAGACAATGACCCGAAACATACCTCAAGATCCACACACAAATGGTTCTGTGACAGCACAATCAATGTTCTGCCATGGCCATCTCAGTCGCCGGACCTCAATCCAATCGAAAACCTGTGGGCTGAGTGGAAGAGGGCAGTTGATAAGCGCAAACCCAAGAATGTGAAGGATCTTGAAAGGATCTGCATAGAGGAATGGTCCAAAATCCCTCCAAATGTGTTCCTTAACCTTGTCAAAGATTACAGGAAAAGACTCCATGCTGTTATCCTTGCCAGAGGTGGTTGCACTAAGTACTAAATGAGGAGCGCCAATAATTATGAAACCTTGATTTTGGTTAAATTTATTTTGTATTAAATAATTGTATGATTTTGGTTGGTTCCATTGAAACATTAATAAAGTACAGTATTTCTCACATGTTGGTATTTTGAGTTTATCTCTATAATTATATTGTTTATATTTTTTTAAGTATTGTTTGTGCATTGCTGGTCAGGGGTGCCAGTATTTTTGGAGCCCACTGTACACTTGGGTTGGAGTCATTAAAACTAGTTTTTCAACCACTCCACACATTTCTTGTTAACAAACTATAGTTTTGGCAAGTCGGTTAGGACATCTACTTTGTGCATGACACAAGTAATTTTTCCAACAATTGTTTACAGACAGATTATTTCACTTAGAATTCACTGTATCACAATTCCAGTGGGTCAGAAATTGACACTAAGTTGACTGTGCCTTTAAACAGCTAAGAAAATTCCTGAAAATGATGTAATGTCTTTAGAATCTTCTGATAGGCTAATTGACATCATTTGAGTCAATTGGAGGTGTATCTCTGTTTGGCCATAATGACCATTGTTATGTTTGGAGGAAAAAGGGGGAGGCTTGCAAGCCGAAGGACACTATCCCAACCGTGAAGCACGGGGGTGGCAGCATCATATTGTGGGTGTGCTTTGATGCAGGAGGGACTGGTGAACTTCACAAAATAGATGGCATCATGAGGAAGGAAAATTATGTGGATATATTGAAGCAACATCTCAAGGCATCAGTCAGGAAGTTAAAGCTTGGTCGCAAATGGGTCTTCCAAATGGACAGTGACCCCAAGCATACTTCCAAAGTTGTGGCAAAATAGCTTAAGGACAAGTGGCCATCGCAAAGCCCTGCCCTCAATCCTATAGAACATTTGTGGGCAGAACTGAAAAAGCAAGGAGGCCTACAAACCTGACTCTGTCAGGAGGAACCAGCTCTGTCAGGAGGAATGGGCCAAAATTCACCCAACTTATTGTGGGAATGAGATGGAAGAAATACATGCTGAAATAAATCATTCTCTCTACTATTATTCTGACATTTCACATTTTTTAAATAAATTGGTGATCCTAACTGACTTAAGACAGGGAATTTTTACTAGGATTAAATGTCAAGAATTGTGAAACTGAGTTTAAATGTATTTGGCTAAGGGTGTATGTAAACTTCCGATTTCAACTGTACATGTGCATATTACCTCGACTAACCGGTGCACCCGCACATTGACTCTGTACCAGTACCCCCCCTGTATATAGCCTTGCTATTGTTATTTTACTGCTGTTTAATTATTTGTTAGTTTTCTGTTTTTTACTGTTCTTTTGTGGCCAGAAGCCAAAGGCTCAATCCTAGTCATATTAGTAACCCATGCTAGCTGTTGCTATTATATTCCTGCTCGCATTTAGGTTAAGAAGGGTGTTTTCCGCGAATTGCATTTTGGTAAATGTTTGAAAATGATTTTTTTTTATTACAGGAGTTGCATGTTCAATAACAGGCTATAGCCTTTTGGACTGTAAGACAATAGGCTTGTTATTGTTACCATGTTTCCATTAAGCTCATAATGAAAAATGTCTGTTACTTGTAGGCATGCATATTATCAGAGAGGAAGAGGCAAAGCAAGAAGTTTCTCACTGGCCTAAATCTGTCCAAAATACACCTGCTCGTTGAACATCTCATTCCAAAATCATGGCCGTTAATATGGAGTTGGTCCCCCTTTTGCTGCTATAACAGCCTCCACTCTTCTGGGAAGGCTTTCCACTAGATGCAGGAACATGCTGCGGGGACTTGCTTCTGTTCAGCCACAAGAGCATTAGTGAGGTCAGGCACTGATGTTCGGCGATTAGGGCTGGCTCACAGTTGGTGTTTTCATCCCAAAGGTGTTTGATGGGGTTGAAGGCAGGGCTCTGTGCAGGCCAGTCAAGATCTTCCACACTGATCTCGACAAACCAATTCTGTATTGGCCCCGCTTTGTGCACGGTGGCATTGTCATGCTGAAATAGGAAAGGGCCTTCCCCAAACTAGTGCCACAAAGTTAGAAGCACAGAATCGTCTAGAATGTCATTCTATACTATAGCGTTCCCTTCACTTGAACTAAGGGGTCTAGCCCGAACCTTGAAAAACAGCCCCAGACCATTATTCCTCCTCAACCAAACTTTACAGTTGGCAATACTATGCATTGGTGCAGGTAACGTTCTCCTGGCATCCACCAAACCCAGATTAGTCTGTCGGACTGCCAGATGGTGATGCACGATTCATCACTCCAGAGAACGCATTTCCACTGCTCCAGAGTCCAATGGCTGCGAGCTTTACACTAGTCCAGCCGGCACTTGGCATTGCGCATGGTGATCTTAGGCTTGTGTGCGGCTGTTTGGGCCATAGAAACCCATCTCATTAAGCTCCCAACGAACAGTTCTTGTGCTGACATTCCTTCCAGATGCAGTTTGGAACTCGGTAGTGAGTGTTGCAATTGAGGACAGACGATTTTTACGCACTTCAGCACTCGCCGGTCCTGTTCTGTGGACTTGTGTGGCCTACCACTTTGCGGCTGAGCCGTTTTTGCTCCTAAACGTTTCCACTGACTTGTTGGAAAGGTGGCATCATATGACAGTGCCACGTTGAATGTCACTGAGCTCATCAATTATGCCATTCTACTGCCAATGTTTGTCTATGGAGATTGCATGGCAGTGTGCTCAATTTTATACACCTGTCAGCAACGGGTGTTGCTGAAATAGCCGAATCCACTAATTTGAAGGGGTGTCCACATACTTCTGTGTATATATTGAGCCTAGCCAAGAGCTGAACCTCTAAATTGTCTAACTGAGAGTCTATAAGCTCCAGTTCTGTGTTATATTGCATCATCTGTAGAACTGTGCATTTTCCATGTACGAAGTGATTTGCTTATTTGCATTTCATCATAACCTGGAACAAAGTAAATAAATACTGACAACATTCAGCAAATTGTATTGCTTCATGATGCCGACAGGTTAGAGGTCAATGGTTTGGATCTGTGAATATAATCTGCTAGCTTAGAAGGGTATCATTTCCTAGCTATGTATCTTCAATACAAGATCATTTTCTATGTTCCTCTGACCAGGAAAAAAGAGAACTGTACTTGATTGTCTAAAAATAACATAATTTGAGTCAATTGGAGTTTAAAACTCAATGCCTCTTTGCTTGACATCATGGGAAAATCAAAATAAATCAGCCAAGGTTTTTTAAGACCTCCACAAGTCTGGTTCATCCTTGTGAGCAATTCCCAAACACCTGGAGGTACCACGTTCATCTGTACAAACAATAGCACGCAAGTATAAACACCATGGGACCACGCAGCCATCATACCGTTCTGTCGCCTAGAGATGTTAGTACTTTGGAGCGAAAAGTGCAAATCAATCCCAGAACAACGGCAAAGGACCTTGTAAAGATGCTGGAGGAAACCGGTACAAAAGTATCTATATCCACAGTAAAACGAGTCCTTAATCAACATAACCTGAAAGGCCACTCAGCAAGGAAGAAGCCACTTCTCCAAAACTGCCATAAAAAAGCCAGACTACGGTTTGCAACTGCACATGGGGACAAAGATCGTACTTTGTGGAGAAATGTCCACTGTTTTGATGAAACAAAAATAGAGCTGTTTGGCCGTAATGACCATTGTTATGTGTGGAGGAAAAAGGGTGAATCTTGCAAGCTAAAGAACACCATCCCAACAGTGAAGCACGGGGGTAGCAGGATCATGTTGTGGGGGTTGCTTTGCTGCAGGAGGGACTGGTGCACTTCACAAAATAGATGGCATCATGAGGGAGGAAAATTATGTGAATATATTGAAGCAACATCTCAAGACATCAGTCAGGAAGTTAACGCTTGGTCGCAAATGGGTCTTCCAAATGGACAATGTCCCCAAGCATTCTTCCAAAGTTGTGGCCTAATGGCTTAAGGACAACAAAGTCAAGGTATTGGAGTGGCCATCACAAAGCCCTGACCTCAATCCCATAGAAAATGTGTGGGCAGAACTGAAAAAGTGTGTGCGAGCAAGGCCTACAAACCTGACTCAGTTACACCAGCTTTGTTAGGAGGAATGGGCCAAAATTCACCCAACTTATTGTGGGAAGCTTGTGGAAGGCTACCCAAAACGTTTCACCCAATTTAAACAATTCAAAGGCAATGCTACCAAATACTAATTGAGTGTATGTAAACTTCTGACCCACTGGGAATGTGATGAAAGAAGTAAAATCTGAAATGAATAATTCTCTCTACTATTATTCTGACATTTCACATTCTTAAAATTAAGTGGTGATCCTAACTGACCTTAGACAGGGAATTTTTACTAGAATTTAATGTCAGGAATTGTGAATAACGGAGTTTAAATGTATTTGGCTAAGGTGCATGTAACCTTCCGACTTCAACTGTATGTACATAGGCCTACATGTGTTGACATACATTTAAGTTAAAACCAAGCCCTGGAATGTCACAGGAGAGAGATAACAAAATATCAGATGTCACACTTTTTTAGGAGAACAGAATGTAGCCTGCCTCGTTGCCTTTTTCAGAACAGGAGAACAGAATGTAGCCTGCCTCGTTGCCTTTTTCAGAACAGGAGAACAGAATGTAGCCTGCCTCGTTGCCTTTTTCAGAACAGGAGATCAGAATGTAGCCTGCCTCGTTGCCTTTTTCAGAACAGGAGAACAGAATGTAGCCTGCCTCGTTGCCTTTTTCAGAATTGCAATGGTCATTTCAGGGTTGTTCAGCAGAGGCAGTCAGCATCTCTGACTGTTCAGTAGTTGCTGTCAGCATCTGACTCTGCAGTAGTGTTTTATGGTATACCACTACAATGGTAATATCACGGCACCAAACGTCATGATACCAACATTTTAGAATACTGTAGTACCATTTCATATGATACTACCAACTTTTTCAGCCCTACCAATCTATAGAACCTGCTGGCGCCTGGTATAATATGTTTATAATGTCAGTTTGGTTTATATATTCAGTTGAATTTCAGCAACAGCCTCTAGTCTCTTGTATGCGCCGGTCCAATAATAACCTATTCACTTTTATGCTCATATCACGTGTGGCAGCTGTAATCAGCTAGCAGGCAGCCACATTCCCGACCAGCCCTCACTCAGGCATCCTTGCAGCTTTACAGCAAAGAAAACTGCTTGCCTCTACTTAAAATATCAAAGGGATGCAAAACAATCTGTTTGTGGAACAACCCTTATGCTGAAGAGAAACACACACACACAATACGTTTTTGAAAACAGTTGTAGGTAAATGGAGGAAGTGTTTGTACCTGACTACCTGATATCCAAAAGTAGATCTGTTCAAAGTTTCATACCCAAATAAGGAAATGAGATGCATAGTTTCTGCACTATAAAAAAAGAAGATCCCTTTTGTGATTTCTTATAGCATATTCATCATAACATCAATATCATAATCTCTGACTGGAGAAGCACACAGCCTTTACTCTGACTGGAGAGAGACACACAGCCTTTTACTCTGACTGGAGAGAGAGACACACAGCCTTTTACTCTGACTGGAGAGAGAGACACACAGCCTTTTACTCTGACTGGAGAGAGAGACACACAGCCTTTTACTCTGACTGGAGAGAGAGACACACAGCCTTTTACTCTGACTGGAGAGAGAGACACACAGCCTTTTACTGATTAATCCACATTCAACTCTCAAAGACCAGGGTAAGAAGTTCTTACTTATTTTTGTACTAATCTGCATATTTTAAAATATTTCATGTGTTTTTTAAATATTGAAATATCGGTCAAATATCACTCACATTAGGCTGAATAATTATAACAGTAGTAATAATAATTTATTGCATTTTGTAAATTGCTTTTCATTATACAGGAATGATGATGATGAATCTTCTGTTGTTAGACAGAAGATGGGAGCGGCTTTCAGAGCCAGCAATGTTGACACGTTTTGTATAATTTCATCGCCTGTTATAACCAAGAGCACAGATCAGTCTGAGTAGACTGAGCCAATCAGCCATTCTATGCAGGATTCTATTAGATTCTATCACCAGTGTGAAGTTAAATTCAATGTGTTGCATTGAGTAGAAGTGTGAATTTCTGTGACCGGTATCGTGATACTTGGCCTCGTATCGTTAGTACACTGAACAAAAATGTAAACCCAACATGCAACAATTTCAAAGATTTTATTGAGTTAAAGTTCATATAAGGAAATCAGTCAATTTTAAATAAATTCATTAGGCCCTAATCTATGAATTTCACATCACTGGGAATACAGATATGTGTGTCTTGGTCACAGATACCTTAAAAAAAAGTAGAGGGGCGTGGATCAGAAAACCAGCCAGTATCTGGTGTGACCACCATTTGCCTCATGCATCGTGACACATCTCCTTCACATAGAGTTGACCAGGCTGTTGATTGTGGCCTGTGAAATGTTGTCCCCACTCCTCTTCAATGTTTCTGGATATTGGCGGGAACTGGAACACTAGCTGTTGTACACATCCATCCAAAGCATCCCAAACATGCTCAATGGGTGACATGTCTCGTGAGTATGTAGGCCATGGAGGAACTGGGACATTTTCAGCTTTCAGGAATTGTGTACAGATCCTTGTGACATGGCAGTGCATTATAATGCTGAAACATGAGGTGATGGTGGCGGATGAATGGCACGACAATGGGCCTCAGGATCTCGTACGGTGATCTCTGTGCATTCAAATTACCATAGATAAAATGCATTTGTGTTCGTTGTCCTTAGCTTATGCCAAGCCCGTACCATAACCCCACCGATGGGATTCTCTGTTAACAACGTTGACATCAGCAAACCGCTCGCCCGCACGACGTCTGCTGTTTGCCCGGTACAGTTGAAACCCGGGATTCATCCAGCGTGCCAGTAGCCATCAAAGGTGAGCAGTTGCCCACTGACGTCGGTTACGACACTGAACTGCAGTCAGGTCAAGACCCCGGCGAGGACGACGAGCACACAGATGAGCTTCCCCTGAGACGGTTTCTGACAGTTTGTGAAGAAATTCTTAGGTTGTGCAAAACCCACAGTTTCAGCAGCTGTTGGACGTACTTCCAAATTCTCTAAAATTATTTTGGACGGGGCTTATGGTAGAGAAATTAACATAAAATTATCTGGCAACAGCTCTGTTGGACATTCCTGCAGTCAGCATGCCAATTGCATGCTCCCTCAACTTGAGACATCTGCGGCATTGTGAACAAACTGCTTATTTTAGAGTGGCCTTTTATTGTCCCCAGCACAAGATGCACCTGTGTAACGATCATGCTGTTTAATCAGCTTCTAGATATGCCACACCTGTCAGGTGAATGGATTATCTTGGCAAAAGAGAAATGCTCACTAGGGATGTTAACAAATTTCTGCACACAATTTGAGCGTGAAGGTTTTTGTGCATATGGAACATTTCTCGGTTATTTTCATTTCAGTTCATGAAACAATGGGACCAACACTTTATATTTTAGTTTAGTATAAAATGTTGATAGCGTGACGACACTACTGTGCAGTAATAACTCTTAACTAGTTGCTGTCAGCATTTCTGACTGTGCAGTAATAGCATAGAACAAGCCTCAACTCCAACAGTTCTATGTTTCTCCAGATAAGAACACTGCTCTGATTCTTGAGGTCTGGTATCTGGTAAACTAGTATAACATGGAATTCAATACCATTACATTGTCCTTACCACAGTGGCTCTGGAGGAGGAATCCGAGACGAAGGCAGCAGGAGGATCCACCCAGCGCCAGCGGACCAACCATGACCTCCAACACTGACAATCGCCAAGACGGTATTTATATTTTGAAACCCAGAACCTGGCCTGTATTCATAAAATGTAGGACTGCTCATCTAGTATCAGTTTCTCTGTATGAGTAGGAGCGCTGATCTAGTCCTTTTTTAAATCATAAGGAATACGTTTATATGGACAGGAGGAGACATGATGCTAGGTTAGTACTCCTACTCTGAGAAGCTTTAGAATTATGAGCCCTGGGCTGCGTTCAACAGGGCACAACATTGTGGAATGTGCAGATGGCAATATATTATGTAGGACAAACATGATTCTCTGACATGTAGAAGAAGGAATGAGATCAGGTCTATTCATGACATTTCTACCTACAGCGTTTGCCTAGTGAACATATCCAGGAAACTCCTGTACCGTGTGATTGAGTAGGATCACACATTTTCCCACATACGCAGGATATCTGCTTTTACACCTGCATTGCTTGCTGTTTGGGGTTTTAAGCTGGGTTTCTGTACAGCACTCTGTGACATCAGCTGATATAAGAAGGGCTTTATAAATAAATTTGATTTGATATCTGTATTTCAATACTTTCCATTCAGTGAGAAGTTAGCCTAAAGTGTCTTGTTTGTGGACGATCATGAGATCATTAGCTAACAGCAATAACGCGCTGCATTGTTTGTGTCAACAAGCCAGGGCCCAGTCTAGCGGACCGATTTATGGCTAGAACTCTGGTCCTTCTGTGGGGATTCTGTGTAGTAGAACCCTGCTATCTACAGTATGAAGTAATGTCATCTCAGCGACAGAATTAAGACGTTCTTCTGACTGAGGGAGTTGAATTAAGTATTATTTGAAGTTGACCTTGTACCCATGTACAAGTATTATTTGAAGTTGACCTTGTACCCATGTACAAGTATTATTTGAAGTTGACCTTGTACCCAACTTTGTAGTTACATGGCAACTTAATGCAAACGGACTGTGTGTCCCCGTATTGCAGGCCCAGGTCCAGTTCCCTCCAGGATATCAGCGAGCACCTCTGAGGAGGATATTCTCTGTCCTACTCCACCTCTGCCCCCGGGACCTGATTCTCAGTACGAGAGAATTGGAGGCCAAACAGGGACTTCGTAAGTACGGTTATGTTACTTGCATATTTTTTTTTTCCATTCCAGCTCTTGGCCATACAAAGTCAAAGAGCGCAACTCTATTGTATTGAAACGGTCACTTTTTATTTCCAAAGTAAATCCCTAGCAGCACAGTTTCCATCCTGAGACCTTCCTCATGCAAAGAGCTGATTTGTATATGAGAGCGTGTGAGAGAGCCTGCATTCATAATTGTTTGATTCCATTATTGTGTTGAGTGATGTGATTTGACACTGATCATGTTTTATTTGTTATGTTGTAGTTTTTTCCAGACCCTGATCCACCTCCTGAAAGGGAACATCGGTACAGGGCTGCTAGGCCTACCTCTGGCGGTCAGGAACGCAGGCCTTGTGGTAAGAAAAACAGATACCAATGAAGTAATCACAATTCCTGATAATCAAATACCCATTCTACCAGGCTTAGAACGGTCACCCTGCCCCGAACCACCTCTTGTATTAGTTTAAACAATGTTAAAGGTTTTGAACAATCTTACTTTGATCTATTCTAGAGCTCCTTAGTAGATGTCCATGGCTAATACATTTATTCTGTGTGAGGGAATGACAGAATCCCAATCGACTACACCTAATGACAGAATCCCAATGGGACTACACCTAATGACAGAATCCCAATGGGACTACACCTAATGACAGAATCCCAGTGGGACTACACCTAATGACAGAACCCCAATGGGATTACACCTAATGACAGAATCCCAATGGGACTACACCTAATGACAGAATCCCAATGGGACTACACCTAATGACAGAATCCCAGTGGGACTACACCTAATGACAGAACCCCAATGGGATTACACCTAATGTCAGAGCCCCAATGGGACTACACCTAGTGACAGAATCCCAATGGGACTACACCTAGTGACCGAATCCCTATGGGACTACACCTAGTGACCGGCTCCCAGTGGGACTACACCTAGTGACCGGCTCCCAGTGGGACTACACCTAGTGACCGACTCCCAGTGGGACTACACCTAGTGACCGAATCCCAGTGGGACTACACCTTGTGACCGAATCCCAGTGGGACTACACCTTGTGACCGAATCCCAGTGGGACTACACCTTGTGACAGAATCCCAGTGGGACTACACCTCGTGACAGAATCCCAGTGGGACTACACTTAATGACACTTATCTTCTCTCTTCCTTTCCAGTTAGGACCTCTGAGTCTGTTTGCCATGGGGATAATAGCAGTCCACTGTATGAATCTGCTTGTAAAATGTTCCCACCACCTCAGTGTAAAGTAAGTGGAGTCTTTCCCACACCCTTTATCTGCAGCACACCGCAGTTGTTCCATAAACGCATACTGTTGTACAACTAGTTTGAGTCACGCATCAAGAAGAGAAGTGCAGTACTTTCACATTGTGCACTTCCTTTTTTGAGTTTGACATCTAGGAGGAAATCTCTCACGTTGTCCTGGAAACTGAAATGGTGAAATGTGTTCAGTCCCCGTTCATAGATTAGCCTAAGTCAAAATCACCACGATGCAGCTATGCCATCAAGCCTAGTATTGGATAAAGCAGGATGTTTTAATGAAACAAACCAAGCCAGTCATCAGTCCACTGTGATCTAGTAACACCCTTAGGGTGTGTTCAGACTACTATGTTGTTGAACTGGTGCGGCTAGTTTCCTTTGTAGGAGAAGTGAAAACCATTGTATTTTGTAATACAAGCAAACCAAACCTAAAGAGCACGATGTGAATGCACCCTTCATTTCATTTCTGTAGGATACTCTACATCCATTGTTCACAACCCTGTTCTCTATTAGATGATCAAACATATTATTAACCTATGTCCTGTACCACTGTCAGGTTCCTCACACTAGTGACCAGGTACCAGGCCCCAGCTGAAGTAATACTGTCACGTTTAGTGAACATGGGGTCAACACCATGTATGGGTATTTTTTTGTTGACTGTTGGTGTTTAGATGGTGGGTGACATCTGAGCCCATTATTCAGTTTAGCCTTTTAGACCATAATGATTAAGGGGTAGACCTGATCCTAGATCAGATTCCATGGACAGGGTAGACCTGATCCTAGGTCAGATTCCATGGACAGGGTAGACCTGATCCTAGGTCAGATTCCATGGACAGGGTAGACCTGATCCTAGGTCAGATTCCATGGACAGGGTAGACCTGATCCTAGGTCAGATTCCATGGACAGGGTAGACCTGATCCTAGGTCAGATTCCATGGACAGGGTAGACCTGATCCTAGGTCAGATTCCATGGACAGGGTAGACCTGATCCTAGGTCAGATTCCATGGACAGGGTAGACCTGATCCTAGATCAGATTCCATGGACAGGGTAGACCTGATCCTAGATCAGCACTCTTACCCTGAGTGATGCTCCCTCTGTTCTAGGTTGAACAAGCCCTTTCTGGACTATGGTGATGCTGTGCAGTATGGTATGGAGAATGTCTCGTGGCTGAGAAGGCACTCAATATGGGGGAGGTAAATATGGAACGTGTCTACAGTAGCATGTGTCTGCAGGAAAGTGATGAATCAAGAAATGTATTCTTTAATAACAAGTCAAACTCCCTCCATTCTTCTATATTATGACTTGTGATTTGACCTTATTCAATACGAGTTCTCAACTCCTCAGTGTTTTGGTTTCATATCTTGTTTTCAGTCCCCTCTAATGTGTTGAACAGAGGTTGATTTGGGTTCTTGTCCCTCTTTTTCCTTCAGGCGGATAGTGAACGTGTTTTTGATCATCACCCAGCTGGGTTTCTGCTGTGTCTACTTCGTCTTCCTCAGTGACAACGTCAAACAGGTAGGGGACATGTCGTCATGTTCAAATTTGGCGTGGTAAGGTGGTATTGTTTACTTCTTCCTGGGCAGTAACAGCAGTTTGGATGTTATCATCACTGGAGTGGACAAGATACCAGCAGCTTGGCTGTTATCATCACTGGAGTGGACAAGATACCAGCAGTTTAGATGTTATCATCACTGGAGGGGACAAGATACCAGCAGTACCAGTAGCTTGGCTGTTATCATCACTGTCTGGAATGGACAAGATTCCAGAAGTTTGGATGTTTTTATCCCTGGAGTGGACAAGGTACCAGCAGCTTGGCTGTTATCATCACTGGAGTGGACAAGATTCCAGCAGTACCAGCAGTTTGGGTGTTATTATCACTGTGTGGAGAGGACAAGATACAAGCAGTTTGGATGTTATCATCCCTGGAGTGGACAAGATACCAGCAGTTTGAATGTTATTATCACTCCTATATAGATACCAGCAGTGTGGATGTTATTATCACTCCTATATAGATACCAGCAGTGTGGATGTTATTATCACTCCTATATAGATACCAGCAGTGTGGATGTTATTATCACTCCTATTAAGATACCAGCAGTGTGGATGTTATTATCATTCCTATATAGATACCAGCAGTGTGGATGTTATTATCACTCCTATATAGATACCAGCAGTGTGGATGTTATTATCACTCCTATATAGATACCAGCAGTGTGGATGTTATCTTCTCCTCATGCTGTTACTCAGCTATACTGTTCGGTCCTATCATCACAGTTGCTTGAACTCTGCTGGAAAGTGTAATGTGAAGACAATACTAAATCCAGCACAGTACAGTACAATTTAGGTTGCCACGATAGTGTGAAAAGGATACGCTAACGTGTGTTCATTGTTCTGTGGCATTCTTCCTTAAGGTGGTGGAAGCTTCTAACGGGACAACCATGAACTGCCACAGCAACCAGACATCAGTCACCGTCCCCAGCTTTGACTCCCGTCTCTACATGTTGTGTTTCCTGCCAGCCGTTATACTCCTGGTGTTCACCCCCAACCTGAAGTACCTGGCCCCCCTCTCGCTGGTAGCCAACCTGGCCATGTGTACTAGCCTGGTCCTCATCTACTTCTTCTGCTTCACGGTACGTACTGCAGGACTGTCTTCTGCTTCACGGTACGTACTGCAGGACTCTGTCTTCTGGGGGGAGGGACTAACATGAACTTGTCCAATAAGAAATGCTACTTTTCATTGCGTAACGTTTTCTGTTGCGAAGTATTTTGGCGCAGTTTGGTACAGTGTGCACTAATGAATACACCCCAGGCCCATGGCACGGGATCATTCCCTTTCTCAGTTTTAGTTAAAGTTTAAGCTGAATCACAATAAATACATACATAGATAGATGCAGATCTCCAAAATAAAACATCCATTCATTAAAATAGTGGTGGCAGATTCAAGACCAAGACCGGAGCAAATCGAGTCCGAGTCAAGACTGGGGCGGGGGCGAGTGGTCCGAGACCAAGTGAAGACTGAGACCAGAAAAATGCGTGTCCATTTCAAGACCATGATTGTAATTGTGTCAAATTGCTACCATACGGTGGTTCCTCCTTTAAAAGTTGCGAGTTTATGCTGCGGTACTTAGAGGTAATTTGTGGTTTATTACGGTACTCTGCGTCACCACTTCATTGCTCCAGACCACCACAAGGGGGAGTTAGAGCACTGATTATGCTTTTGGGTCCTACGGTGTCTCTAACTGACAATGAATGGGCAACATAAACCTAAATAGAAACTGATAATTGTGCACAACTTCAGTATTACTTACTAAAACGTTTTTTATTATTTTATTTTGTTTGGATTATTTTGCTCTTACTGTAGTACTGTAGGCCACTCCCGACCGGTCATGTTGTATGGCGCCTAAGATGTGCAACGGTCTAAGACACTGCATAGCATTGCAAGTTGTGTTACTACAGATTCTGGTTCAATACCCGTGCTGGCCTCTACTGGGAGACCCATGAGATGACTGTAGGTTTTTGGTTTCTCTCCCTCGAACAACAGAAATAAGTATTATTTACAAATTAGTAACATTGTCTCACCCCATGTTCAAGAATGGCCTTTTTCTCGCTCATTTTATGTTATTTGAAAACGGAATCATCTCCAAAATATTTAAGGGGTATTGCACTAATAATGGAGCTGACTAGGGAACCGTTCTGTTCTTAGTGCCAGTCTGCACGTTCAAACTAAAACAATGTAACTAATAATGGCATCTTTATGCTTTCATTAATATAATAATGATAAAAATACTCTTTCAAATTGCCGATGTATACTTAGTTATGGATCCATAACGAATTACTATGGGAATAAATATCACTGAATTACAGAAATATCCTCCAATCCTCTATGTAATTATTGGCGGAGAGTCATGTCATATTTTTCGATATACTGCAGGCCTACAGTAGGTGACATGAGTCTCACTAGTGTTGAGTAATGTGCTGTTAAAAGTGGTGTAGGTCTTATTTATTTAATGAGCATATTGAAGTTAGAAGCAAAAGCCTACAACTATTTTAGCACCGTTTTGCGCTGCTCTGAGACAAGCATGGAGACTGGTCTTGATAAATCAATGACATTTTCACTGAATCTCCGTTTGGGTATTGGTTAGACTAGAATTACAAAATTAAGTGGCAGAAATGTTATGCTCTTAGTGTAACCTTTATTTAACTAGGCAAGTCAGTTAACTTCTTGGAGTGGTGGGGCGCTAGCGCCCAATCCCGACACTACCAGGTGAAATGCAAAAGCGCCAAATTCAAAATCCAAAAGTTGAATTATTAAACATGCACCCAAATACAAGTGTTTCATACTCATCAAAAGCTCTGTTTCTTGGCAATATCACAGTGTTGTCAGATTTCAAAAAGGCTTTACGGCGAAAGCAGCACATTTGATTGTTTGAGGGTAGCACCTCACATATTTTTCCATTACCATAAATTCATAAGCCTTCACGGTTCACACAACACATTTCACAGCGAAAACAAATCAATTACCTGTTGAAGAACTTCTGCTGATGGCTTCCAAAGTGTCCAACGAAGACAATCCATGGTTCTTTTGTTAGAAAAAGTCATGTATTATATCCTTAAATCTTCATTTGGTTCGCGCGTTATAATGAGAAACTACAGCCTCCACTCCTCCATTGAAACGTGACGAGAACTCGTTCAACTTAAAGCTATAAACTTGTCCAAGAACAATCAAAAAATCATTTTAAATATATATCCTTAGGAACACTTTTACGTATATTTACTATTATAAATCAACCGGAATATAAACTGAGCTATAAGAACGGAAAAAAACACAAAGCGCGCCTTGTCGGGAGCGCGCGCTGCCTTCTGTTGACATTCAAGGGACACTTCCTGGTTTTCTCTTCTTCTCTGATCTAAAGCATGCAAACAAATTCTGAACACTGTCTCGAGACTGTTGACATCCAGAGGAAGCGATAGGTACTGCATTCATATGCCCTTATATGGGCATTTTCATGAGGGAGGGGTTCCCAATGAGGCACTCTGTCAAAACCACTTTTTCCAGGACAGAAATTCCTCGGGTTTCGCCTGCCATATGCGTTCTGTTTTACTCACAGACAAATGGTTAACACTTTTAGAAAATTCAGTGTTTCCTATCCAATGGTACTAAATATGTGCATATCCTATTTTCTAGGCCTGAATGGGAGGCATTTTACTTTGGGCACGCCAGGGTCTCCAAAACGGTCACCTCGTGCGCTACTCCCTAAGAAGTTAAGAACAAATTCTTATTTAAAAGGACAGCCTACTCCTTCCTCCCAGTTGGGGAATTGAACCCCGGTCTCCCGCAGGACACTGGATTCTTTAGCTGAATAGCCCAGTACTGTACTCCCGACCGTCAAGCTGTACAGCGCCATATTTTCCATTCCATCCTAACGGAAACCCAGAGGGTTTATAATTTTCCTTGGAATAGAAACACCATAATATTAATCAAATTAATCCCAAACTCTAAAAGTAATTGGAAAGGTAGATAAAAATTATTTGTGACATTGTGGTTACAATAAAGAATGTAAACAAGATGCTGTGTTTTTATTTACAGTAGAAAACAGGTTTTCAAAATTGTAGCCCGATTTTAGCAGGACAATAGACTCTTTATAGCCCGGCTTACTGTAGGTCCCCCTACCTGCAATGTATTCGATGGTTAAGTACTCTGAAGTGTTACATTTCTAACTCAAAACAGCAGTACAGTATTTCTTCATCAACATCTTTATGCTTTTGTTAATAAAATAATGATAAATACTCTTTCAAAATGCTGATGTTTATTTAGTTATGAATCCATAACGAATTACTATGGGAATAAATATCACTGAATTACAGAAATATTGGAACAAAGTTGTCTAATGAAGGTAAACAAATTGTTGCTTAGAAAAATTGTTGCTTGGAAAATACTCTTTCAAACACACATGGTCACATTGTACAGCGCCATTATGGCTATTAGTAGGGCTATATTTTGGCCTTTAATTATTATTTTGGCCTTTATTTATTACGACAGATTACTCTGTGTCACCACTTCTGGTCTGGAGCTAATCTGTCGTTATTTAGAAAAATGAAATAATCTCAAATATCGTTTTTAAATACAAATTCTTATTTACAAGGACAGCCTACTCTGTCCTCCCTGTCGGGGAATTGAATCCCGGCCCTCACGACATGGGGATTCTTTAGCTAAATAGCCCAGTACTGTACTGCCGACCGTCACGTTGTACAGCGACATATTTTCCGTTCTATTCTAACGGAAACCCAGAGGGTTTTTCTTGTAGTATAAATACCATAATATTAATCAAATGAATTAAGCAAGTACCAATCAAAAGTTTGGACACACCTACTCATTCCAGGAATTTTCTTTATTTTTACTATTTTCTATATTGCAGAATAATAGTGAAGACATCAACTATGAAATAACACATATGGAATCAGTTAAGAACAAATTCTTATTTACAAGGACAGCCTACTCTGTTGTCCCCATCAGGGGAATTGAACCTCGGTCTCCCGCGTTCCCGCATTTTCTAGTACAGACATTATTGAAGGTACTTGAGGTAACCGAGAAAGTCTGTACATGGCCTGCTCTCCCTTATGTAAGGAATTAGGCACTTTCCCATGTTTACTACAGTATGTATTGTAGGCTATGTTTACTTGTCAGACTGCAGAGTAGCCTAATAAACAAATGCAGGTGGCTTATATCTTCAAAATGCTTTAAATACTTTATTATCCAAATGTAAAAGCATATACTGTACAGTACTGTATTTCTTCATCAGCATCTTTATGCTTTCGTTAATAAAATGATAAAAATACTCTTTCAAAATGAAGATGTTGATTTAGTAATGGATCCATAACTAATTACTATGGGAATAAATATCACTGAATTACAGAAATATTGGAACAAAGTTGTCTAATGAAGGCAAACAAATTGTTGCTTACTGGAAAATACTCTTTCAAACACACATGGTCACGTTGTACAGCGTCGTTATGGCTATTAGGGCTATATTTTGGCCTTTAATTATTATTTTGACCTTTATTCAGATTACATTCGTTCACTGTCGTTATTTTGAAAAATGAAATCTCAAATATTGTTTTTATATATATATATATGGCTTCCTGCTGTGGACGTCGATTGCAGCACCACTGCGCTGCTCTGAGACAAGCATGGAGAAACTAAAATGTTGAATGATATTGTCAGAAGGCTTGGTGTAGTAGTGCAAAAAGAGTCAGGCGCAGGACAGCAGAGATGAGCAACACAACGTAGTTTACTCAAACCTTTACAAAGTAGAAACAAATAGCAAGCACACCAAATGGACTGACATCAATTGAAACAATTCCGGCACACAAACATGGGGGAAACAGAGGGTTAATTAATGAACATGTAATTGGGGAATTGAAACCAGGTGTGTAAAAACCAAAGACAAAACAAATGGAAAATGAAAAGTGGATCGGCAATGGCTACAAGGCCGGTGACGTCGAACGCCGACACGAACAAGGAGAGGGACCGACTTCGGCGGAAGTCGTGACATATATTCCATGATATTCTTAAGATATGTGTTGGCTGAATATAAGCAAGTGATGTCTGCTAATTAATAAAGTTAGGTTTCTCCAGAAATAAATAATTCTAAATAATTCTAAATAACAAAATGGCTTTATTTACAAATGTCTCACCCCATGTTTTAAGAATTGCCTTTTTTTGCTGACTAGGTTAAATGAAAACCAAATCTCAAATATTGTTACTTTTTAAACAAAGTTATTAATTAATTTAGAATTATATAAAAGCCCCTTAGATCTTGTCACAGATCCTAACGGAAAATGCCCCTTAGATTTGAATTTAGAATTCTCCAATCCTCTAAATGTAATTATTAGCGGAGAGTCATGTCTTTGAAAAAAATATTTGTATTTTTATTGTTTACACTACAATTTAGAATCCTCCAATCCTCTTATGCTGTAGCCTACTCCCGACCGTCACGTTGTACAGCGCAATATTTTCCATTCCATCCTAACGGAAACCCTGAGGGTTTCGTTTTTCTCGGAATAGAAACCCCATAATATTAATTACATCTAATTTCTTAATCAATCCCATGTACTATGTTATTACAAAAAAGGTTTGAAATTTTCTGGTAATGCCAATATGGGAGACTATCAAATGCTTCTCAAGATGCCCTGTGGTGGTCCAACTAGCACTAACTAGCATTAATGTAAAAAATGGCGGACAGTTAAATAACGTCCCATAGAATGTTGCAGTAGACCGCAAGGTGTGCTGCAGTATGACACAACTTTTAAAGGAGGAACCACTATAATAAGAGTTCATTGGTTGTATTTCCTTGTTCATATTTTAGAACAACACATGGATTCTTTAGACTAGGGATAGGCAACTAGGAACTCAGTTGGGGGGCCTCAACTTCCTGTTGAGAGTTAGAATAGTGCAATACACAAGGTGCCATTTTGAAATGTGGTTGTGCCTCAGCAGTTTCTCTCTTATGTCAGTCACTGACACTCGCTCAATTAGGCAATGACGGGTAAACATTGTGTAGTTCGTCTAGAAGCCAACTATCTAAACTTATAGTAATCACGGTCTAATTACTGACCGGGGGCCCTCATTGATCATCAGATATATTAAAAACTGCAAACATTTGTCTCTACCCTTTGGCAAAATGTGTAGAATTGCAAGAAATTAGCTGTAAAATTGCACATTTTTCTCTCCGTCCCATGGCAAAATGAGTAGAATTGCCCCAACAAAATGTTGGTTCGGGCCCCTAAAAGGCTAGGGCCGTCTCTGACCGCATGTGGAGGTATGGATGTGGGTGCAGACCTGGTGAGCCACTGCGACCTTTCATGATGATTTTCCCATTCTTTTAACGCTTTAGACATTCAGAATGGTGAAGAAGAGAATGCACGCTGAGGGCGAATAGAGAGCCACTAAAAATGATCACTTACCCAAAAAGAGAAATACAGGTAGCTGTCAAAATAAAGGAAACACTTGAGTAAATGAGGGATACAAAGTATATTGAAAGCAGGTGCTTCCTACACGGGTGTGGTTCCAGGCTGAAAGACACAATGTTGCAGTTTTATAGCTAATGTCCTATAATAATAAAAAATGAACATTCATGGCTTATGACATGTTCACATACTATCACGGCAGCCCCTACAACAGTTGGGGCCTCTGACTTGGCTGTGGGGCTGTGTGCTTTGCCAGTGTTTCCACTGCATCAACAAAACACCAAATAATGGAATTTTGCATGAAATAATGGTGTCACATCCCTCCAACAGAGTTCTAGACACTTGTAGAATCTACGCCAAGGCACATTGAAGCTGTTCTGGCGGCTTGTGTTGGACGAGAGCCCTATTATGTGAACTGCTATGGATTTTTATTAGATTGCCTTACTGTACTTGAGTTTCGATCATTTTTCTGTGATTTTCCAGAACATTCCAAGTCGTATCAACCTGCCGACGGTGGGTCATGCCAAAGACTACCCTCTCTTCTTTGGAACGGCCATCTTTGCTTTCGAAGGGATAGGAGTGGTAACGTATTACTGTTCATGTTGAACATATGCAGCAAAAACATTATTACTGTGTAATTACATGTTAACACTGACGTAATTGCATGTTATTACAACGTTACTACAGTTAGTGCTGGTGTAGTTTCATAGGTATAATGGGAACTTAAGGTGAAGTGCTACCTAACGTTGTTCCTCTCCATGTCTCAGGTCCTGCCCCTGGAGAACAAGATGCAGAAGCCTCAGAGTTTCAATATGGTCCTATGTCTGGGTATGGGCATCGTCACCTTCCTCTACATCAGCTTGGGGACCATAGGGTACATCACCTTTGGAGAGGCCATAGGGGGAAGTGTCACCCTTAACTTACCCAACTGCTGGTGAGTTCTTCTTACAATGTACTGAAGAGATGGTGCTGTATAGAATCACATAGATACTGAAGAGATGGTGCTGTATAGAATCACATAGATACTGAAGAGATGGTGCTGTATAGAATCGCATAGATACTGAAGAGATGGTGCTGTATAGATACTGAAGAGATGGTGCTGTATACAATCACATAGATACTGAAGAGATGGTGCTGTATAGAATCACATAGATACTGAAGAGATGGTGCTGTATACAATCACATGGATACTGAAGAGATGGTGCTGTATACAATTGTGTAGATACTGAAGAGATGGTGCTGTATACAATCACATAGATACTGAAGAGATGGTGCTGTATACAATCACATAGATACTGAAGAGATGGTGCTGTATACAATCACATAGATACTGAAGAGATGGTGCTGTATACAATCACATAGATACTGAAGAGATGGTGCTGTATAGAATCACATAGATACTGAAGAGATGGTGCTGTATAGAATCACATAGATACTGAAGAGATGGTGCTGTATAGAATCACATAGATACTGAAGAGATGGTGCTGTATACAATTGTGTAGATACTGAAGAGATGGTGCTGTATAGAATCACATAGATACTGAAGAGATGGTGCTGTATAGATACTGAAGAGATGGTGCTGTATAGAATCACATAGATACTGAAGAGATGGTGCTGTATAGAATTGTGTAGATACTGAAGAGATGGTGCTGTATAGAATCACATAGATACTGAAGAGATGGTGCTGTATAGAATTGTGTAGATACTGAAGAGATGGTGCTGTATACAATCGCATAGATACTGAAGAGATGGTGCTGTATACAATCACATAGATACTGAAGAGATGGTGCTGTATAGAATCACAAAGCACCTTTATGTACCACTGGTCATAATTGTATTCATCGATAGGTTTTGGTCATTTTTAGATTGCTTGAAGAGTGTGTTATCTCGCAGATTTAGGAATGGTGTCTTATTTAGGACAGGATCCTATCTTGGTATTTGACCAAGATAGGATTCTCGCTCTCTCTACTGTGGCCCTAAATAGGATCCTCGCTCTCTCTACTGTGGCCCTAAATAGGATCCTCGCTCTCTCTACTGTGGCCCTAAATAGGATCCTCGCTCTCTCTACTGTGGCCCTAAATAGGATCCTCGCTCTCTCTACTGTGGCCCTAAATAGGATCCTCGCTCTCTCTTTGCTGTGGCCCTAAATAGGATCCTCGCTCTCTCTTTGCTGTGGCCCTAAATAGGATCCTCGCTCTCTCTACTGTGGCCCTAAATAGGATTCTCGCTCTCTCTTTGCTGTGGCCCTAAATAGGATCCAAGTTGTTTGATTGATTGTTTGTTTGTTTTGTCATCATAAGCTGCTCGTCTAGACACTTTAATCACCAAATTAACATCTCTCTCTCAGCCATTAGTCATGAAGTTAATACATAAACTGTATTTGACTTTGACATTCTCAGCATGTTTAAAAATCATCAGTGTAGGTTTCCCTCTCATTTGAGGTTGTAGTATTCAGGCTTTAATAGGTGTTCTATAAAGACCACTCTCTATGGAGACACTGAGCCAGGGAGAATTCAATATAAGGAAGTAAAGCCTGCTAATACCTGTCTCAATCAAAGGGGGACACACCACACACACCACATACACCACACATGCACATACACCACACACATGCACACACACACACATACACCACATGCACACACACCACACAACACAAATGCACACACACCACACATGCACACACACACATGCACATGCACATGCACACACCACACCACACACACACACACACACACACACAGGAGGTTCTATCTCCTTGTGAAGCAGATAACAGTCGGGTAGAGGTAGAAGGAACAGCTTGAACAGGTCAGAGGGTTGACCAGTGAGGAGGTGTGGCTCACGACCAAGTCCCCTGTGCTCTCGGAGCTGCTCTCAGCTGTCAATAGGGCCAGCATTGCAGGATAGGATAGGGGCCAAACACACCTACACACTCCCCATACAAACACACTGGCGGCCTAGCTCAAATGACAGGACGATGTGCCAAAGACCACTCTGCTTCATCCATCTGGATATCTAGACCTGGATACCTTCTGTTCTGACTATCTATAGACTGATAGGAGACTCTCTCTTTACCTTGTCATTATGGAAAGCAATGACAATGTTCTGGGAAAATAATGAGAGCGAGAGAAACGATGAGTGTCAGTACCTTTTTTCTGACCCATGTTTTTCAATGAGCTGACTGATCAGTGGAATTGATTGGATGTTAAATGGATCTAGCCATTCAGCACTCCTTCCATGGCCTCCAACTGCTCTTAAACGCTAGTAAAACCAAATGCATGCTTTTCAACCGTTCGCTGCCTGCATCCGCCCGCCTGACTAGCATCACTACCCTGGACGGCTCTGACCTAGAATACGTGGACAACTACAAATACCTAGGTATCTGGCTAGACTGTAAACTCTCCTTCCAGACTCACATTAAACATCTCCAATCCAAAATCTAGAATCGGCTTTCTATTTCGCAACAAAGCCTCCTTCACTCATGCTGACAAACTTGCACTAGTAAAACTGACTATCCTGCCGATCCTCGACTTCGGCGATGTCATCTACAAAACAGCTTCCCAACACTCTACTCAGCAAACTGGATGCAGTCTATCACAGTGCCATCCGGTTTGTCACCAAAGCCCCATATACTACCCACCACTGCGACCTGTATGCTCTAGTCGGCTGGCCCTCGCTACACACTCGTCGCCAGGCCCACTGGCTCCAGGTCATCTACAAGTCCCTGCTAGGTAATGCCCCGCCTTATCTCAGCTCGCTGGTAACCATAGCAGCACCCACCCGTAGCACTCGCTCCAGCAGGTATATCTCACTGGCCACCCCCAAAGCCAATTCCTCTTTTGGCCGCTTTTCCTTCCAGTTCTCTACTGCCAATGACTGGAACGAACTACAAAAATCGTTGAAACTGGAGACACTTATCTCCCTCACTAGTTTCAAGCACCAGCTGTCAGAGCAGCTCACAGATCACTGCACCTGTACATAGCCCAACCAACTACCTCATCCCCTACCATAGTCATTTATTTATCTTGCTCCTTTGCACCCCAGTATTTTTACTTTGCACATTCATCTATTGCACATTTACCATTCCAGTGTTAAATTGCTATACTGTAGTTACTTTGCCACCATGGCCTATTTATTGCCTTATGTTCCTTATCCTACCTCATTTGCACACATTGTATATAGACTTGTTTTTCTACTGTATTATTGACTGTATGTTTGTTTTACTCCATGTGTAACTCTGTGTTGTTGTATGTGTCGAACTGCTTTGCTTTATCTTGGCCAGGTCGCAGTTGTAAATTAGAACTTGTTCTCAACTTGCCTACCAATTTGCCTGCATGCGGACGTTTTTTAATCTTGGTTTTACAATTCTTATTTCGCCAATGCCCTTCACGCGATCGGGTCCTTCTCACAGGCATCGCAGCTCCGAAGTAGACTACACTTGAAGACAGACCGAGTGGTGCACGTCCTTATCGAATTCCAAGGCGCATATTGAAGATGTTGGAAGAACTGTCCACATTTTACTTTTAAGATGAGTAGGACTAACGAACAGCAAAAGCACTAGTCAATGTCAGTCTACTCTCCCCCATAGTACAACAGTTGACCTATTCTATTGGTCAACTTGTTCTTCTGTGCGAGAAATAAATATTCCAAACATACTCTGGGACAGTTTTGGGAGGCGCTAGATCCCAAATTAATACAACTGTACATCAAAAAAATACTTTTGAAAGCAATGAGGCTGATGCAACAGATCACAAAGTTTAGCTTAAAATGTTAATAAACTATTAGGCTATTTCTTCACGTTATAAGCACAGCAATACGCACATAGCAGTAGGCTATAAGCACAAATGTTCCAAAATGCAATTAGAGGGAAAACACCATTCTCTAAAGTGCACTGCAAATGTGAGCCGTTTCATATGACAGAGATGAAAATATAATTCATAAATGTAGAAAGGGAAAAAATCTAAACATTCAACAACTAATATGGGAATGAACAGTGACAACAGAATCAAGCCTTTTAGATATGAGTAATGATCCTACATTATATTTGTCAAATATATTGTAGGATCATAGGCGTTTGTGTGTGTGCGTGCGTGCGTAATTAAGTCTCATTAAAGTTTGGCTACATTTGGCCTTGATGCCCTGGCAGATTAGGCACCTCTTGAAGGCCATGGCCAAATTCCAGGCCTGGTTATACCTAAAACATCAATTTCAAGTCCCCCCCCAAAAATATAGATCAGCTCCCGCAAGTCTATTGTCCTGCTGATAGCCCATCAAGGGTGGATGGCTTCTTTTGTATTCCAATAATGGGTTAGGCTGCAGAACGATTTACACCTGGCCCGCAGATGAGGCATCGCCAGCTGTGAACTCTTCAGCGTGCTTCAGACAACAGAGTTAGAAAGTTGGTTGTCAGAAGTACTACAATGGAAATGTCATTTTAATCCATCTGTCTGCATATTTCAAGACGTGGCATATGAGGGTGCAGTTAGATACCCGATGGGTTGGATGAATCTTTTCTTGTCAATCATCTTGAGAAACATGTTCTTCAGCTCGATATCAACCAATCCTCCATCATTAACACAATGGAAAGGTCAAATGCTTTATTATCTAAATTTTGAAAGTGTGTGGGTGACCGAGAGAAACAAAATGGTGCAGTTTGAGGCCATGTGGCGGAGAGTGATGGAGATGGGGGTGTGAGCAGGTGGGTCTGAGAAGGTGTGATGTACTTGTTTGATGTTGTCATTTGTATGTGTATGTTTTGTATTGTAAAAAATAATAATAATAACATAGGAAAAATTACAGCTCACAACCATGGTGGCTGTGTGTCTGCCTTTGACTTTAACCTCTCTCTCTGTCTCTCTTGTCTCTCTCTCTTGTCTCTCTCTCTCTTGTTTCTCTTTCTCTTTTCTCTCTTCTCTCTTCTCTCTAGGATGTATCAGATTGTAAAGCTGCTCTACTGTTTCGGTATCTACATCACCTTTGCCCTTCAGTTCTATGTGCCAGCTGAGATCCTGATTCCTCCGGTGGTGTCCCGTGTCTCAGAAAGATGGAAACTGCTGGTTGATCTCCTGATCCGCACTGCGCTCGTCATCTTTACCTGTGAGTATGTCTTTCTGTCTGAAGCCCCCAGGGTAGTCTACCATCCCCAATGCCTCAGTGTGTAGTATTGCGTCTGGCTAGAGTCTGAAAACATCACTTCACCTGTGAGTCTGACTGAAGTCTCAAGCCCCTAGGCCGGGGATAGGCGGGACAATTTTTGTCAGGGGGAATGAACATGACTATAATAATTTGTAAACTGCAAATTGACCACAACTAAGCCCAATAAGAGATTACTGACCCCTGCCTGTTGCCGATCCCTGCCCTAGTCAGTGGGAAGTCCCTTGACATTGCTCAATTTGGCCTGGTGGCCAGCTCTAGGAAGAGTATTGGTGGTTCCAAACTTCTTCCATTTAAGGCCACTGTGTTCTTGGGGACCTTCAATGCTGCAGAAATGTGTTGGTACCCTTCCCCAGATATGTGCCTAGAAACACCACCACCACTAGCAGTAGACTGGACCACTGGACCCCACCACCACTAGCAGTAGACTGGACCCTACCACCACTAGCAGTAGACTGGACCCTACCACCACTAGCAGTAGACTGGACCCTACCACCACTAGCAGTAGACTGGACCCTACCACCACTAGCAGTAGACTGGACCCTACCACCACTAGCAGTAGACTGGACCCTACCACCACTAGCAGTAGACTGGACACCACCACCACTAGCAGTAGACTGGACACCACCACCACTAGCAGTAGACTGGACACCACCACCACTAGCAGTAGACTGGACACCACCACCACTAGCAGTAGACTGGACACCACCACCACTAGCAGTAGACTGGACACCACCACCACTAGCAGTAGACTGGACACCACTAGCAGTAGACTGGACACCACTAGCAGTAGACTGGACACCACTAGCAGTAGACTGGACACCACTAGCAGTAGACTGGACCCCACCACCACTAGCAGTAGACTGGACCCCACCCCACTAGCAGTAGACTGGACCCCACCCCCACTAGCAGTAGACTGGACCTCTGGACCCCACCACCACTAGCAGTAGACTGGACCTCTGGACCCCACCCCCACTAGCAGTAGACTGGATCACTGGACCCCACCACCACTAGCAGTAGACTGGATCACTGGACCCCACCACCACTAGCAGTAGACTGGACCCCACCCCCACTAGCAGTAGACTGGACCCCACCCCCACTAGCAGTAGACTGGACCCCACCCCCACTAGCAGTAGACTGGACCCCACCCCACTAGCAGTAGACTGGACCCCACCCCCACTAGCAGTAGACTGGACCCCACCACCACTAGCAGTAGACTGGACCACTGGACCCCACCACCACTAGCAGTAGACTGGACCCCACCACCACTAGCAGTAGACTGGACCCCACCACCACTAGCGGTGGACTGGACCACTGGACCCCACCACCACTAGCAGTAGACTGGACCCCACCACCACTAGCAGTAGACTGGTCCCCACTACCACTAACAGTAGACTGGTCCCCACTACCACTAACAGTAGACTGGTCCCCACCACCACTAGCAGTAGACTGGACCCCACCACCACTAGCAGTAGACTGGACCCCACCACCACTAGCAGTAGACTGGACCCCACCACCACTAGCAGTCAGTTGGGATCACCACTTTATTTTAAAAAAATGTAGTAGTAGGAAGAATGATTTATTTCACATTCCCAGTGGGTCAGAAGTTTACATACACTCGATTAGTATTTGGTAGCATTGCCTTTGAATTGTTTAACTTGGGTCAAACGTTTCGGGTCATCTTCCACAAGCTACCCACAATAAGTTGGGTGAATTTTGGCCCATTCCTCCTGACAGAGCTGGAGTCAGGTTTGTAGGCCTCCTTGCTCGCACATGCTTTTTCAGTTCTGCCCACAAATTTTCTATAGGATTGAGGTCGACTTTCAAATCAAATAAAATTTTATTGGTCACATACACATGGTTAGCAGATGTTAATGCGAGTGTAGCGAAATGCTTGTGCTTCTAGTTCCGACCGTGCAGTAAGTAATCTAGCAATTTCACAACAACTACCTTATACACACACAAGTGTAAAGGAATAAATAAGAATATGTACATATAAATATGTGGATGAGCGATGGCCGAACGGCATAGGCAAGATGCAGTAGATGGTATAGAGTCCAGTATATACATATGAGATGAGTAAAGTAGGGTATCTAAACATATAAAGTGGCATTGTTTAAAGTGACTAGTAATACATTTATTACATCAATTTTTTTATTATTAAAGAGGCTAGAGATAGAGTGATGGCCACTCCAATAGCTTGACTTTGTTGTCCTTAAGCCATTTTTCCACAACTTTGGAACTATGCTTGGGGTCATTGTCCATTTGGAAGACCCATTTGCGACCAAGCTTTGACTTCCTGACTGATGTCTTGAGATGTTGCTTCAATCTATCCACATAATTCTCCTGCTTCATGATGCCATCTATTTTGTGAAGTGCACCAGTCCCTCCTGCAGCAAAGCACCCCCACAACATGATGCTGCCACCCCCGTGCTTCACGGTTGGGATGGTGTTCTTCGGCTTGCAAGCCTCCCCCTTTTTCCTCCAAACATAACGATGGTCATTATGGCCAAGCAGTTCTATTTTGGTTTCATCAGACCCGAGGACATTGCTCCAAAAAGTACGATCTTTGTCCCCATGTGCAGTTGCAAACCGTAGTCTGGCTTTTTATGGCGGTTTTGGAGCAGTGGCTTGTTCCTTCCTGAGCGGCCTTTCAGGTTATGTATAGATACTTTTGTACTTGTTTCCTCCAGCATCTTCACGTGGTCCTTTGCTGTTCTGGGATTGATTTGCACTGTTGGAAAAATGACTTGTGTCTTGCACAAAGTAGATGTCCTAACCGACTTGCCAAAACTATAGTTTGTTAACAAGAAATTTGTGGAGTGGTTGAAAAACGAGTTTTAATGACTCCAACCTAAGTGTATGTAAACTTCTGACTTCAACTGTACATCTAATGAAGGCTACATGAACATGCCTCTCGTAGGTTGTTTCTTCTTTCAGCCACAACCATGTTTAATCATTTATCTAACTCCTGTATAGTGATCCCTCTTGTGTTCTGCTGTCAACTGATGCACAAAAAAAAAAAGGAAAGCGATGATTCCCACCTCTGTGTGGAACAGGCCTCAGGGTGATTAGGCATGTTGATGGAAACAGGAGAGGAAGTTGCGTGAGCCTCCTAAGTCCTCTACCTTGTCTGAGAGTACAGGGGCAGAGAGCTGTGACACGCGGCCAGAGGGGTGTGTACTGCCGTCCTGGGCCTGGTCGACCCGCCTGAGGAGGATAGTGTCCACACAGACACACGCACCCTGTCACCACCTTACAGAGCTAGGAAGGGCAACAGACGCTCTGTTCTCAAACCCAATCCCTCCTCATTTGTCACCTCTTCCTCCCTCACAAAGAGAAAGTACCCCAAACTCAATGTGACACCTGGGTTTAAGAACACGGAAGGTCTCTGAAGGTTCGTAGAATACAGGGAGAAAAGGGTAAAGGCCCCTCCAATGACCTATCTAGCGTGTGTTTTCAGTTCTACTGTGGATGGGCATTCCTGTGTTGAGGTTGTTAGTAATAGCACTGCATCTGATCTGATGAAAGTTATGTTGTGTTGGTTGGGTACTCACGACCTCAGACTGGGGCAAAGGTTCACCTATCAACAGGACAACGACACTAAGCACACAGCCAAGACAATGCGGTAGTGGCTTCGGGACAAATCTCTGAATGTCCTTGAGTGGCCCAGCCAGAGCCCGAACTTGAACCCCGAACTTGAACATCTCTGGAGAGACCTGAAAGTAGCTGTGCAGCAACGCACCCCATCCAACCTGACCGAGCTTGAGAGGATCTGCAGAGAAGAATGGGAGAATCTCCCCAAATAAAGGTGTGCAAAGCTTGTAGAGTCATACCCAAGAAGACTCAAGGCTGTAATCGCTGCCAAAGGTGTTTCATCAAAGTACCGAGTAAAGGGTCTGAATACTTATGTACATGTGACATACATGCAAAAATTTCTAAAAACCAGTTGTGCTGGTTGTGTACTTCTCAAAAGCATTTACTGTCCATGTGTCCATTGATGATACTATGATTAGTGGGTGGCGCTTGTTTGTCCATTTTAGAGAAATGTAGCTGCATTTGTAAAACGTGCATATTGCAAGCGACCTGGACTGATTTGCACCCCTGCTTGGTTGATCTTCTCCTTTCACTCTCTTTCTCTCTCAGCAGCCATGGTAGATCTTTCTCTCTCAGCCATGGGAGCTCGCTCTCTCTCAGCCATGGTAATGAGTAGGGTAGCTGTAGAAAAGGGATTGTGAATAAACCGGACTACAGCCTTCTGTTGAGAGAAAATTAGAATGTAAGGCTCTATCAAATAAACACACATATATATATATATATATATATATACACACACACACAAAATAAAAATAGCAAATGAACCTGGCTCTGAACCTCATTCACCAACTGTTGCTGATTCTGCCTGTGTCTTTTATGTTCTACCCATAGTACCTAATGTGTACATGCAATTATTTCAAATCATGGTATCACAATAAATGTATATTGATTTATTCATTAAACTAGGCAATAAGTGAGCGCTGAGCAGTGAACATTTTCGATTTATTTCTCCTCTCCTTTTTGAGAGTTTTGATAATTTAGAAGAGCAATCACGTTGGGCTATTGGCACCCTGCAGAACGTGAAGGTTGTGTCTCTGTTTTGTACGTTGTCGTTTGGAGCCGTGACATAAGCCAGTGCTGCTTATTCTGGTCACATTTCACACAACATAACCATTATTCCTGGTTCCTAGTTCAAACGTATTATATATATATATTTTTTTTTCTGTCGTTTTGACATTTGTTTAGGGCACTTTCTCTGTGATTTAAATTTCTTGTTTTCACTCAAATGAACTAGGCTAAAATGTTTTGGTGTTTTTACACTTGGTCCTTTACAGACAATTTGTGGAACTCAGTGCAGTGTGAACACTCCAAATGAACTCCGACCCCTCAAAAGAGCCCCCGAAGTGAACTGAGAGGTGGTCTGAGTTCGGTTCCCTTTTTTTAGGACAATGTGAACACAAAGCTCCCCAGGTTCTCTTGTCATTATTCCCACACCCCACACTAGACTACTGCAACACTGTTCTCCCTGCCGTAAACCCTTTCATTGGTGCCACAAGAGAGAAGATGATGATTTGCAGGTTCGCAAAAAAAATAAAATAATGTGTGCTGCTTTTGGATATTGATTAGCCGTTTCCAAGAATGCACAGAAATTCCCAAATACGTGTGGAGTTCAAATTATGTTTACAATATGTGTTCTATAGACTGAGACCTTCATAAACCTGTTTATTCGATTGTGGGAACACAACATATTTGGTAAAATTTGTATCTGCTAGGCTAACTTGATGACTAGACCCGGCGCGCACATGTTAGTTTTTGTCCACACACACCAGACACGATCAGGACACACAGGTTGAAATATCAAAACGAACTCTTAACCAACTATATTAATTTGGGATTTAAACATTAGGTTGTTTATTTTACGTAAATGCACAAAGTCCTATACTCCCAGAATTCATCCACAGATAAAAGGGTAAAGTTTCTAGTAATCGCTCCTCCTTCAGGCTTCTTCTTCTTTGGACTTTATATGGTGGTTGACAAACAACTTACCACCACCAACTAGGCCAACACTAAGTACATCAACCTAGTCAGCCTATCCTCCATTGACAATTTGTCTTGTTCGAAGCCTCGTGGTTTCAAGTCCCTTCTTATACAACAGACTTTAAAAGTCCAATGCAGCTATTTTTATCTCAACATCAAATAATTTGTGGGTAATAATTAAGTGCCTTACTGTGATTTGTTTAAATTAAAATGGTCAGAAATAGCTTAGCAAAGAGCAATTTCTCAAGCAAGAATGTTGCTAGGACTGTCTGGGAGTGGTTTAAAGGGGGAGGGGAAAACAAAAGATTTTCTGTTATTGGCAGAGAGATTTGGAACACTTTCTTATTAGTCTAACTAATTCACTGAATGGTGATGTCACCATGGAAGCCCAAAACTCAATCCAAACATAACAGGCTGAAATTTCAGGTGGTCTTTTCAAACCGCTATTACACTAAAAGGGCATTGTCATTTTCACAGTATTATTCCAACCTCAAAGTGGAAATATATTAAAATTAGGAACACCCCAGGTGATGGTAATGGGGGGGGGGGCAGATGTAATGGTTCTGTCCTTCTCCCAGGTGATGTAATGGTTCTGTCCTTCTCTCTCTCTCTCTCCCCAGGTGTCCTGGCCATATTGATCCCCCAGCTGGACCTGGTCATCTCTTTAGTGGGGTCCGTCAGCAGCAGTTTCCTGGCTCTCATCTTCCCGCCACTCCTCCAGATCCTCACCTACCACAACGAAGGTCTGTCTCCCTGGGTCATCGTCAAGAACTTCCTGATCTCTGTCATCGGCTTCATCGGCTTCATCACCGGCACCTATATATCCATCACGGAGATCATCAAACGCAACGGCAGACATGACAATCTGGATGTGAACTTCTTCCAGGTCCAGTGAGAGATCCAGTGAGGAAGAGGAGGACATCTGACAGTGGTTGGTCTGGCAAACAGTGGAGGCTGGTGGGTGCAGGTTCTTGTAGAATGGATGGTACCTTCCTCCAATTTAAGGTGACACCAGGCCCCACTGCTGTCAAACAATCAAACTGAAGTCCTCACCCTGCCTTCAGACATGTTTTTGTTTTTTTCTTCACTTGCTCCATTGTCCATTGATTACACATTTATTGATATTGTGAGTCTGCTTACTGTTGTAGTTATTGGTCGCTGTGGAACAAATATTTAATGCATTATAAGTGTAAATCAACTATTTTCTACAGCAGCTGTATAGCCAAGTAGAGAACATATTCTTCTGACCCAAGCTTCATTCTCTCTGTGCCTCATGAGCTTTGATGTTTTTAACTTCTTAATTCTATTACATACTTTTTATATTTTAAACTCTGCACCTTCTATCTTACATGTTTTATTATTTTATGTTGAATAATTTAACCAAATCATTGAATATTGAGCAATCGTGTTCTCGTAACATTTATTATTGTTAAAACATCCTGGAAATGGTTAAAGTTGTAACTTCTTAGGGATCGGTGGGACGCTAGCGGTCCACCTACGAGAACATCTGGTGAAATGCAGAGCGCCAAATTCAAATTACAAAAATAGTAATATTAAACATTCATGAAAATACAAGTGTTGTGCACCATTCAAAAGCTTAGAATCTTGGTAATCGAACCGCGTTGTCGAATTTACAATATGCTTTACGGCGAAAGCAGTACATTCGATTATCTGAGGACCGCGCCCCACTTCCAACATATTACTCAAACCAGCACAGGCGTTACAAAATCAAATATAGTGATAAAATAAATCACTTACCTCTTCCTCTGTTTGTAATCACAAGGGAACACAAAGAATGGTCGTTTTGTTCGATTAAGTCCTATATCCCAAAAAGTCAGTTTAGTTGGCGCCATGGAGTTCTGTAATCCAGTCGTTCAACATGCAGACAAAGAAATCCCAAAAGTACCGGTAAAGTTCGTCCAAACAAGTCAAGCGATGTTTCTAAGTAATCCTCTAGTTGTCAAATATTCAAATAAACAATAATATTTCAGATGGAGAATAGTCTGTTCAAAAGGGAAGAAAAATAACGAAGAGCGCGCACACAGTCACGTGCGCAAAACAGTAGTGTCTGTTTCAACAGCCACTTGTAAGAACTTATATTTCTTGTTTTTTTCAAAAAACAAGCCTGAAACCATGTCTAAAGACTGTTGACATCTAGTGGAAGACATAGGAACTGCAATCTGGGAGCTAATTCCCTCTATAGACAATAGCAAGTCAATGGAAAAATGTGACATCAAAAAAACACATTTTCCGGATGGATTTTCTTCGGGTTTTCGCCTGCCTTATCAGTTCTGTTATACTCACAGACATTATTTTAACTGTTTTAGAAACTTCAGTGTTTTCTATCCAATACTACCAATTATATGCATATCCTAGCTTCTGGGCCTGAGTAACAGGCAGTTTACTTTGGGCACGTCAGACTCTCCGTACTTCCGAACACTGCCCCCTAGCCCGTAGAGGTTAAGTGATCAAATTAAGCAATAAGGTACGAGGGGTGTGGTATATGGCCAATATACCACGGCTAAGGGCTGTTCTTAGGCAAGACGCAACACGGAGTGCCTGTAAACAGCCCTTAGCCGTGGTATATTGGCCATATACTACAACCCCCCAGAAGTGCCTTATTGCTATTATAAACTGGTTACCAATGTAATTAGAGCAGTAAAAATAAATGTTTTGTCATACCCGTGGTATATGGTCTGATATACCATGGCTTTCAGCCAATCAGCATTCGGAGCTGGAACCACCGAGTTAATAGCATTTAAATAACAGTTAAGTGCCATTTTGAATGATTCTATAGGCCTTACGTAGAGGAAGATGTATGTTTTAACCACAGTGTGACTAGACTATTTCCAATAGAATGGTAAATGACTGCCCGTGTTTAATATGACTATCAGAACACAACAACCTGTAGTCTGATGATCACATCATCATTACATGTAGCTATGACTTTGACAATTGAATACCGTTTACTGATTGACTACATTTAGAGACAAGATGTAATAGTTGAAAGTTCACTTTTTTTGTTTTTAAAAGGTAACGCTTCATTTTACATTTTTAAGTCAAGCTGACTGGATCACCTACTGTAATACTGATGAACTTCCGAGGGACTGTAAAGAGAAAATACAAAACCATGTGTATTATTGTAGAGCGAATACCATTTTGTTATTTCTCAGTTTATGTTATTTATGTTGGCACTTTCATTTATTACATTTGTCTCAAGTTGGGCACTGGACTTATTCATCTTACTAAGTTTCCAGATATCACAACAGCTATTTAATTTGTTTTATCACTTGTCTCGGTTGTACCAACGGTTTGAGTTTTTAGACTGAGTGGGCCCAGTTTAGAGTGGGTTGGACTGTGGGCCCAGTTTAGAGTGGTTTGGATTGTGGGCCCAGTTTACAGTGGGTTGGACTGAGTGGGACCAGTTTACAGTGGGTTGGACTGAGTGGGTTCAGTTTAGACTGGGTTGGATATCATGGTGATGTCACATGGCATTGGGAGAACTTAACTGATTGTTGCTCTCTTCGACTAGCCTTGAGTAATGGCAGGTTTGAACTATTGTTGAGTTTGCACTTTATTGTTGCTGAAATATAGTATTCTGAATTTCCCATGAGAAAATACTGCTGAACATTTAATAAGGGGTCTTTTTTTGTGATCTTGAACGTGTAAAACAAATTATGTTTTTATTTCATTAGTCTAAATGGAAAAAGTTCACAATTCTGGAAATTATACTAGCTTTGAATAATGGCAGGTTTGAACTATTGTTGAGTTTGCACTTTATTGTAAATCAAATATAGTATTCTGAGTCTCCCGTGAGAAAATACTGCTGAACATTTAATAAGGGATATTTTTGTTGTGATCATGAACGTGTCATTATTTTTTTTTATTTTTTATTATTATTATTTCATTACAGCCTAAATGAAAGAAGTTCACACTTCTGGAAATTATACATATGCATTTATTTGTATATTTTTTTTTATGCTTGTTGTGGTGTTGACGGGAATTCTGATTTTTACATCCCTAAAAAATTCCCTTCATAGTGCACTACTGGACAAAAGTAGGCCCACGAAAGTGGTGTACTACGTCATATGTCCACCACATCATTGCTCTCGCTCCCTCACTCTACTGTGTGTGTCTTGATAGCTGTCACTCAAATGGCGAGGGGCTGAAACTAATTGCTACGGAGCTGGCCCACGTGGGGGTAAATGTAGGGAAAATGGTGCTGCACAGTTTCCAGAAAACAGTCGCTTTCAAGCTAGGGATTTTATTTTTAATTGAGGTTATTCTGCTCATAGATGATGCACGTATGAACTACACATTGACACATCCAGCCCAAAGCGGGAGTAAAAAAAAAGATACGTACTATTCGCCAAAGTACCGAAGCATGTCAGTAGTTGGGGTGGCAGGTAGCCTAGTGGTTAGCGCGTTGGGCCCGGTAACCGAAATGTTGCTAGTTCAAATCCCCGAGCTGACAAGGTAAAAATCTGTCATTCTGCCCCTGAACAAGGCAGTTAACCCACTGTTCCCCGGTAGGCATTCATTGTAAATAAGAATTTGTTCTTAGCTGACTTGCCTAGTCAAATAAAGGTACATGTTTTATTATTCTTTTTTTTATGTCTTTTAATGGAAATAAATATTTGCATATCATGAATATCTCAACTATCATACAGCTTGTCTTGGGGTTTTCACAGATGTATGTTAAGCCAGTGTAATATTGTACATTTTGAGTCACTGAATGTACTGTAATTTCAGCAAAATAAAAACGAGTGCGTATATAGAAAAGATGAGAATATTTCCTCACTATCTAAAATGGTCTCCACTTAAGTTGTTTGGACTTCTAAGTCTGTTTTAATTATCCTGTTTTAACTGAACTGATGAGTGCCATGGAGGGAGTGGTTTGGGGTGACTTCTTCTTTAACTTATCTATAGGCGCTACACCAGGGTTCCTTAACTGGCGGCCCGCAGTTGGTTTTATTTGCCCCCCCAAGTTTTCGGAGCAAGAATGTTAAACTTTTTTTTTTTTTTTTTTTACTTTTTCCTTGTTGGAAATCAGCTCCAAGTGATTTTTAAGAAATATGTTCCCAAGTATTCCCACGCATAATAGAGCGACACGTGATTGTATACAAATGTGAGCTAGGTTTGAAATAATTTTGTTTTAGTCAAATGTGTTTGGGCTTCTTGCGGTCAATTTGCAGTCTACAAATTATGTGTAATTACAGTTGAAGTCGGAAGTTTACATACACCCTTAACCAAATACATTTCAACTCAGTTTTTCACAATTCCTGACATTTACAGTTTTTGCCTATTGCTTACACACTTTTTGCAGAATTTGGCTCATTATGTCAAAACTCAACACACAAGCCAATCAGACATAGTACTTGGAGATTAACAACTCACATACATGCCAAAATGAAACACTGCAATCAAAACTCAACACTCCTTTCCAAAAATGAAATTCTTGCAACAAAACCATACACACAAGCAACATTTGAATTACTCTTTCATATCACCAGCAACACACTGATGGGCTTTATATAAAACACTGCAGTCTTTGTGTTTCTATTTTTATTGTCATTTTCTCAGACTCAGTCTTCTGTAAAACTCAAAAGTAGAATTTCTGCAGTAATCAAACAGTATTTACAAAAATCAAATTTAGCAACAAAACAAAACAATTACTGGATAAATTGCTATTGGGGGGAAAAAACATATACTTGTTTTGTGTGTGTGTGCGTGGTGAGGGGGCGGGGGCTTATGGATCACACCTTCTGTTCGGATCTGGCCACAAGACCTGGAAATCAACATCACAGGCGATGTCCTCGCGGGCTAGGCATCGCGCGAAAATATCGCCTTGTGTGCCGAATCCACCCTTGGATTGATCCCACCTCAATGTCTCCACATGCCTCTTCCATTGCTTGCAGAAGAGTCATGCGGGCATGTGGTTGCCGATCATATACTTTCCACCGCCACGCTGAAAATAATTCCTCGATTGCATTTAGAAAGGGGCTGTAAGGGGGCAGGTATAAAACTGTGAAATGATTATGGTTGTTGAACCAATCTCGGACCAGAGCAGCCCGGTGGAAACTAACATTATCCCAGATGACAACAAACCTGGGCTGCTGTGGTCTGTCCTGCACAACTGCATGTAGTGCATCTAGAAATGCAATGATCTGTCCTGTATTGTAGGGACCTAGAGTGGCATGATGATGCAGGACTCCTTGGACACTAATTGCAGCACACAAGGTGATATTTCCACGCTGCCCAGGGACATTTACAACAGCCCTTTGTCCAACTACGTTCGGCCCCGACGCCTGGTTTTGGCCAGATTGAAGCCTGCCTCATCCACGTAGATGAACTCATGCGGCAGTTCAAGGCATCAAACTCCAGAACTGTCTGTAACAGAAAATATTGAATAGTGTTACTGAAAACACATACAGTAACTACAATGTCTATATTTTCACACAAGTAGGGGCTGGGTTGGCTGAGTATAGACAAAAACTACAAGCTACAGGCAGGGCAGGTGGCAGCATAAACCCTCATTCCCACATCACAATATATAGTATGTAAAGTAAAGTGACACATACCTGCACATAATCATGGCGCAGATCCTTGACCCTGACACTGTTCCTCTCAAATGGCACCCTGTACAGCTGCTTCATTCTGAAGTTATGTTTCTGTAGGATGCGACTTAGTGTAGAAATGCTGACCCTGTTGATATTGTTGAATTCATTTCCATTTGCAATTATGCGTTGTTGCAACTCACAGTCGGATTGCATTATTTTCTCACACCATTTCAATGATGGCAAGCTCTTGTTGTTGAGTGAAGAGCCGTTCCTTCCACCTTGAGGAGGTCAGTCCAACCATTCTGTAGAAAATGCCACCACAAGATGTCATTGGTTAGGTTATTTTTCACATACTGTACTTTCAAACTGTACACAGTACTGCAACATCACAATGGTATTCCTTTACATATACAGTACTTCACAGCACTACCCATTTTTGTATAGTATAGTTAGTACAGTAATACTGTAATATGATACAGAATCATGTGACACATACAGTAGGTACAGTCTGGAGTAGAAACTTGAAGATATACCTGTTCTCCAGTCGGAATGTCCTTATTATCGATGCTACAGTGTAGCGACTGAGGTTAGGGTGGACTCTTTGCCCAGCCTCCCTCATGGACAGGCCATGATTTATCACATGGTCCACCAGAGTAGCCCTGATGTCATCTGATATACGTCTCCGCACTGGTCCTCGTCCTCTTCCACGTCCTCTTCCACATCCGAGTCCTCTCTCTCTTTGTCCTCCTCTTACTCTGACTCTCATTGCCTCCATGCTTGCAAAGTTCTAAAAATGGCTTACCTGAGGCCTATTTGTAGTGCTAAGGCTCAGACTGATTGGTGTTCTGTTTTCTGTGCAAGTGTTTTCAGGTGTGTATGTAAGTGCATACAATTGCCAGATGAGTTTTGCATTTTGAACAGAGTGTTTTCCCAAAGATAACAGGTGATTTCGTTTTTGAACAAAGTGTCTAATGTAAGAAAACGTGTGTAGTGTTTCGCAATAAGTGTGTTACAGAATTGCAAACAAAGTGCAAAGTTGACATTGTGTTTAAGCTATGGTTACACTGTGTTTAAGGTATGCTACAAGAAGTTTAGTTATTGAGGCTTTGGTCTAAGCATTCGGTTTTAGTGTGTAAGCAATGGGCAAAAACTGTAATCCTACTAAAAATTCCCTGTCTTAGGTCAGTTAGGATCACCATTTTATTTTAAGAATGTGACATGTCAGAAATTGTTTAACTTGGGTCAAACGTTTTGGGTAGCCTTCACCAAGCTTCCCACAATAAGTTGGGTGAATTTTGGCCCATTCCTCCTGACAGAGCTGGTGTAACTAAGCCTCCTTCCTCACACACGCCTTTTCAGTTCTGCCCACAGATTTTCTATAGGATTGAGGTCAGGGCTTTGATGGCCACTCCAATACCTTGACTTTGTTGGCCTATATAAACTTTGGAAGTATGCTTGGGGTCCATTTGGAAGACCCATTTGCGACCAAGCTTTAACTTCCTGACTGATGTCTTGAGATGTTGCTTCAATATAGCCACATAATTTTCATCCCTCATGATGCCATCTATTTTGTGAAGTGCACCAGTCCCTCCTGCAGCAAAGCACCCCCACAACATGATGCTGCCACCCCCGTGCTTCACGTTTGGGATGGTGTTCTTCGGCTTGCAGGCCTCCCCCTTTTTCCTCCAAACATAACGATGGTCATTATGGCCAAACAGTTCTATTTTGGTTCCATCAGACCAGAGGACATTTCTCCAAAAAATTTGCAGTTGCAAACCGTAGTCTGGCTTTTTTGTGGCGGTTTTGGAGCAGTGGCTTCCTTGCTGAGCGGCCTTTCAGGTTATGTCGATATAGGACTCGTTTTACTGTGGATATAGATACTTTTGTACTTGTTTCCTCCAGCATCTTCACAAGGTCCAGTGCTGTTGTTCTGGGATTGATTTGCACTTTTCGCACCACTTTTCATTCATCTCCTTCCTGAGCGGTATAACGGCTGCGTGGTCCCATGGTGTTTATACTTGCGTATTATTGTTTGTACAGATGAACGTGGTAGCTTCAGGCATTTGGAAATTGCTCCCAAGGAGGAACCAGACTTGTGGAGGCCTACAATTTTTCTTCTGAGGTCTTGGCTGATTTCTTTAGATTTTCTCATGATGTCAAGCAAAGAGGCACTGAGTTTGAAGGTAGGCCTTAAAATACATCCACAGGTACACCTCCAATTGACTCAAATGATGTCAATTAGCCTATCAGAAGCTTCTAAAGCCATGACATGGCACAGTCAACTTAGTGTATGTAAACTTCTGACCCACTAGAATTGTAATTAAGTGAATTAATCTGTCTAAACAATTGCTGGAACAATTGTGTCATGCACAAAGTAGATGTCCTAACAGACTTGCCAAAACTATAGTTTGTTAACAAGAAATGTGTGGAGTGGTTGAAACGAGTTTTAATGACTCCAACCTAAGTGTATGTAAACTTCCGACTTCAACTGTATGTTGCGGTCCCCCGTTGATGATCCCTGCTCTACACTGAAGGAAAATATTCACCCATTTTTTTTGTTATATTATATTTGTGCATCTCTGAGCAATGTTCTATAGATTCCCAGGGTCATTTCATGTTTTCTTGTGTATCTGAGCTATTAGCCGTTCAAGTAGGCAGACAAACAGACGGAATGACACGTTTTGCATCGTATACAACTAACTACTCATTATGGGTACGTTCGACCATTTGAAGGAAAACCAATGGAATAGGAGAGCGTATGACAAAGTCTTTATAAAAGAATTGTCTCCAAGTTTCTATGGTGGGATTTTGGCTACTTTGAAGCAAGGTAAGACGTCTTATAATATGAAGTAGAACGCTAATGACCGTCTTCTGGTAGATGGAAAGGCTTTCCCAAAATACCTTCTCAATTAAATGTTAACTAGTTACAAAGTAGCCTTCGTCTATCTGGCAGAATGATATGATTATTTACACCAATCCAGTGGCCATCAATCCATCTTGTGCTACAGAAACATCACTAACCAAACAACAGTGCTAGGTGCCTGCGCACATGAATTAAAAAGAGTGACTACAACTGTGCACGACTCCCAACATCATCATTAGGTTTGCCGACGACACAACGGGGGTTAGGCCTGATCACCGATGATGATGAGACAGTCTATAGGGAGGAGGTCAGAGACCTGGCAGTGTGGTGGAGTTGACCATGGACTATAGGAAGCAGAGGGCTGGCCACGCCCCCATTTACATTGACAGGGCTGTAGTGGAGCGGGTCGAGAACTTCTAGTTCCTCACTGTCTACATCACTAAGGACCTATCATGGTCCAAACACGCTAAGACAGTCGTGAAGAGGGCATGACAACACCTCTTCCCCCTTTAGGAGGCTGAAAAGATTTGGCATGGGCCCCTCCAGATCCTCAAAATGTTCTACAGCTGCACCATTGAGAGCATCTTGACTGGATGCATCACCGCCTGGTATGGGAACTGCTTGGCATCCAACCGTAAGGCACTGCAGAGGGTAGTGCGTACAACCCAGTACATCACTGGGGCCAAGCTCTCTGCAATCGAGGACCTCTATATCAGATGGGGTCAGAGGAAGGCCCTAAAAGTTTTCAAAGACTCCAGCCACCCAAGTCATAGACTGTTCTCTCTGCTACCGCACGGCAAGCGGTACCGGAGCACCAAGTCTGGGACCTAAAGGCTCCTGAACAGCTTCTACCCCCAAGCCATAATACTACTAAATTGTTAGTAGTACTAGAGTACTGAGGTATAGGTGTTATTAGTACTAGAGTACTGAGGTATCTGTGTGTTTAGTACTACAGTACTGTAGTATCTGTGTTAGTATTATTACTGTACACCTTGTGCTGGGGACAATGCAAGGCAACTATAAAATGTGCACAATGCCACAGATATCTCCAGTTTTGAGGGAGCATGCAATTGGCATGCTGACTGCAGGAATGTCCACTAGAGCTGTTGCCAGAGAAGTGAGGGTTAATTTCTGTACCATAAGCCGCCTCAACGTCATTTTAGAGAATTTGGCAGTACGCCTAACCGGCATCACAACCGCAGACCATGTGTATGACGTCGTGTGGGCGAGCGGTTTGCTGATGTCAACGTTGTGAACAAAGTGTCCCATGGTGGCGGTGGGGTTATGTTATGGGCAGGTATAATCTACGGACAACGAACACAATTGCATTTTATCGATGGCAATTTGAATGCACAGAGATACCTTGACGATCCTGATGCTCTGGATCCACATGTATGACAACGTGTTACAGTCCCCGCCAAAATCCAGCAACTTCGCACAGCCATTGAAGAGGAGTGGGACAACATTTCACAGGACACAATCAACAGCCTGGTCAACTCTATGTGAAGGAGATGTGTCGCGCTGCATGAGGTAAATGGTGGTCACACCAGATACTGACTGGTTTTCTGATCTATGCTTTTTTAAGGTATCTGTGACCAACAGATGCATATCTGTATTCCCAGTCATGTAAAATCCAATGTAAAATTCTAATGAATTTGTTTCAATTAACTGATTTCCTTATATGAAGTGTAACTCAGTAAAGTCTTTGAAATGTATATTTTATATTTTTGTTCAGTATTGTTATGACACTTTAACCAGTGCAGTTACTGCAGGCATTTTAATACATCAATACATCTGAATCCTTGGATGTGTCCCGGCAGGGTGTGTATACTGTATACATCCCTGTCTTCTTTACAGTGCACACCAGCTCATTTATAATGCACTTTGTTCACGCATGACTTGAAAATCCCCTGTATGTCCTTGTAAATTATGCTGCCCCTATTTTTGTGTAAAATTGCATGTATGATCTTATAAATGATGCTGGCCCTATTTTGGTGTAAAATTCCCTGTGTGTCTTTGTAAATGATACTGGCCCTATTTTGGTGTAAAATTCCCTGTATGTCCTTGTAAATGATGCTGGCCCTATTTTGGTGTAGAATCCCCTGTATGTCCTTGTAAATGATGCTGGCCCTATTTTGGTGTAAAATTCCCTGTGTGTCCTTGTAAATGATACTGGCCCTATTTTGGTGTAAAAATCCCTGTGTGTCCTTGTAAATGATACTGGCCCTATTTTGGTGTAAAATCCCCTGTGTTTCCTTGTAAATGATGCTGCCCATATTTTGGTGTAAAATCCCCTGTATGTCCTTGTAAATGATACTGGCCCTATTTTGGTGTAAAATCCCCTGTGTTTCCTTGTAAATGATGCTGCCCATATTTTGGTGTAAAATCCCCTGTATGTCCTTGTAAATGATGCTGGCCCTATTTTGGTATAGAATCCCCTGTATGTCCTTGTAAATGATGCTGGCCCTATTTTGGTGTAAAATCCCCTGGTGTAATCAAACATGCATCCCAAATGGCACCCTATACTCAAAAGTAGTTCACTGTGTAGGGAATAGGGTGCCATTTGGGATGCAGACCTAAGCTATCCATGGGGTGTTCTGTTTATCTGGTGATGCCACTTGACCTGATAGTGAAGTACGGTGTTCAGCAGTAACTACTTTGACCCATGACCCTTGACCTTCCGCTAGTATTTATATATACATCACTCTCTACTGTCACCTTTCATGGCATCCAGGTCCGTATGCTAGAGCAGAGACAGAATGGCCATAGGGCTATTCTGGCGAATGCCAGATGGTCTGTTGGTCCATCTTTGGCCCAGTAGCCCTGGGCTTGAGGATACGGACATGTGGGCAAAATTATAATTATTTGGCTAATAATGGTGGCCTGGAGGAACAAAATGGGCCATTGTGCTAGAAGTGCTTGGCCCGATTTGGGGTCCCAGTCCATCCCTGTGCTAGAGTCATAAATATTCCAGTGTATAGTCCCTGTCACACTGAGACAGCTCATATCTGTTCGCATGCGTAGACTGCTGGAATGCAATCAATCCAACGTTGTGGTATGTGAATGGATAAACGCCCAGCTTGAGGGCACTGTGCAGAGATCTTTTGCCCTGTAGCCTAAGATGAGAGACAATGATCATCAGGCAGGTGATAGAGATGCTCTACCACATGGTTTTCCAAACTCAGTTTTCCAAACGCACATTTTGTTTTTTGCCCTAGCTGATTCAAATAACCAATTAATCATCAAGCTTTGATTATTTGAATCAGCTGTGTAGTGCTAGGGCAAAAACCAAAATGTGCTTCCCGGGTGGGGAGAACCCTGCTCTACCAGAGATATATAATGATGAGATGCTTGTGACTCTGCCCTAATATTGGGATTCGTTGTCCACAGAGCGGATCGGCAGGCTGTCAAAGCTCCTGCCTGTTCCTCTCCTTGGATTGGTGGATACATATCGTTATTTGAATACTTTTTTGAATATTCGATGAGAGGTGTTGACATCAACTGCCTGTGTCAATGGAGAGTGAGATGTTATGCTAGCCTCATGAATATGCATGTAAGTCTCGTATTTCAACAGGGACAACGTCAATATAAAGTGTTTTTTCTCAAAGTTGCCAGCATGTCACGTGCATCACACTTATATCAGTACACTCGTAACAACAACCTAAGCATTACAAAATGTATATTCGATCAAATAAGGCTCACATAACAAAATAGCAATTCACTTTCATCTTGATTAAATTTTAGACTCTCATTGATCCCCATACAAATACTCCTTACTTGCTTAAAGAGCAAAAACCCCTAAAAACGACTTCTTATTTAGAAAACAGTATATGTGGCATCGATATGAGTGTGAAACATTTATTCTACGTCATAAATTCAGGTATCATAGGAGAAGATAAGTAGGACCTTGTCTCAACCACTAGGTATCATAGGAGGATAAGTAGCACCTTGTCTCAAGGCAGGATACCTGTCACTGTACAGTAGGATACCTCTCACTGTAATCACTATGGACAGACTGGACAGTAGGATACCTCTCACTGTAATCACTATGGACAGACTGGACAGTAGGATACCTCTCACTGTAATCACTATGGACAGACTGGACAGTAGGATACCTCTCACTGTAATCACTATGGACAGACTGGACAGTAGGATACCTCTCACTGTATTCACTATGGACAGACTGGACAGTAGGTAATGGGGATTTATCACACTTACGTGTGTGAAAGAGGGCTGGGGGTTATTTAATTCTGTATGCGCAACTTAGACTCAAGGGTCGACATAACATAGTAAATGTCAATTCTGGACACTATTCATTTATTTAACCTTTATTTAACCAGGTAAGTCAGTTAAAAACAAATTCTTATTTACAATGACGGCCTAGGAACAGTGGGTTAACTGCCTTGTTCAGGGGCAGAACGACACACATTTTCACTTTGTCAGCTCTGGGATTCGATCTAGCAACCTTTCGGTTACTGGCCCAACACTCTAACCACTAGGCTAACTGACGCCCAGATTTAGTATGATATGTTACCTTTCATATGGTATGTATTCTTTTGTGGATGTCGATCATCCATTTCGTATGATATGTTACTAATTACAATTTGTACGATATGTTACGAATTTGCTAAACATATGATTTGTTATGAATTCCAATTTGTTGTAGCTAACATTAGCTAGGTGGCTAACGCTAACGTTAGCTAGGTGGATAACATTTGCTAGGCTAAGGGTTAGGGTTAGGTTAAATGGTTAAATGGTTAAGGGAATGATTAGCTAACATGCTAAGTAGTAAGTAGTTGCAAAGTGGATAATTAGCTAACATGCTCAAGTTGTCTGTGATAAGATTCAAACACGCAACCTTTGGGCTGCTAGATGTTCACGTTATATACCCCCACCCTTTCTAACCACCCTACTTTCATTTTTTGCAATATCCTCTCTGGGATAGAGTCTAGTTTCCTGAATTTCCGCCTGTCCGACGTGCCCAAAGTAAACTGCCTGTTACTCAGGCCCAGAATCTAGGATATGTATATAATTGGTATCATTGGATAGGAAACACTTTGAAGTTTCTAAAACAGTTAACATAATGTCTATGAGTATAACATAATTGATATGGCAGGCGAAAATCCGAAGAAAATCCAAACAAAACATATTGTTTTTTGGAGCTCCCAGGCTCTTCCACTAGATGTCAAGTCTTTATACAAGGTTTCAGGCTTGTTTCTTGAAAAATGAACAAGTAATTGGAGTTTTTCTGAATAGTCTTTTGGCGCACGTGAATATGGGCGTGCTCTTTGTTATTTTCCTTTCCTATTGAACATACTACTTTCCGTATTAAATATTATAGTTTATTTACATTTTAGAGTACCTGAGGATTAATTAGAAACATCGTTTAACTTGTTTGAATGAAGTTTACCGGTAGCTTTTTGGATTCCTTTGTCTGCATGTTGAACGAGTGGATTACTGAAATCAATGGCGCCAACTAAACTGACTTTTTCGGATATAAAGAAGGACTTTATTGAACAAAACGACTATTCATTGTGTAGCTGGGACCCTTGGGATTGCAAACAGAGGAAGATCTTCAAAAGTAAGTGATTTATTTTTTTCTTTATTTGTGATTTTGTGACGCCTGTGCTGGTTGAAAAACATGTTGATGTGGGGCGCTGTCCTCAGACAATCGCATGGTATGCTTTCGCTGTAAATCCTATTGTAAATCGGACAACACAGTTCGATTAACAAGATTTTAAGCTTTGAATGATGTAAAACACTTGTATTTTCATGAATGTTTAATATAACATTTTTGTGGGGGAATTGCGCGCCCTCCAATTTCAGTGGATGTTGTCGACTTTGGTCCCGCTAGCGGGACACATATCCCTAACAGGTTTTAAGTCACCTTCTGTCTTAAGTAACCATACCAAACGTAACATATCATACTCATTTGGTTGTTACTTTACTATGTTACGTATAGTTCTTGAGACCAGGCTGGTATGCGTTGTTTGATTCTGTAATGCATAATGAGCATGCCATCTGGAACACTATACAGCCTATACAGTCTATACAGCCTCAGTGTTTCAGTCAGAGTTTCAGCTGCAGTAGAGAGAAGGTGAAGTGGAGTGATGTCTTGGTTCTGAATGACCTAGCCTTAATCATGGGGACACACTTGTCTATGCATGCTCACTAAGGAAATCCTACAGGCCTTAGGTAGGAAATGAATACTCCTCATCAGAATGCCATAAGAGCATTCCTCTGACAGGTTGGTGCAACAGCAACAGACAAGACTGGAGATGAGATGGATCTTCTACTGCTTCAGTTGTAGCTGACTCACAACTCATTCACTGCCCGGGTAGTGCACTTCTCTCTCTCTCTTAATAATCTTTGTTCATCTCTCTCTCTCTGCCCCTGACCCTTTTCTCATTATGTACATCCATTAGTTTAATAGCCAGGATCCACAGACATGTCTGATGAGAAGTATTAATTTATGAGACCCCCTCCCTTGTACAGAACATTGAGATTTCTCAATCCTCAGTCAACTATCTAAATGATGTCATGCATTTTCCTAGAGAGTGAAATTACCATGGAGCTGTTACTCTGAGTAAGCTTAATGTTGGAAAAATATCTGGTCTTCACAAAGGGAAATTGTTTTGTAAAATTATACATGTGTGAATGAGAAGGGAGTTTTATTCTACCAATATGATCAAATTGTGTCTCCTTGTGGTCACCACTGGTATTGCATGTACATGTTATAGCCGTCATAGACGTCAATCGAACAGCATCAGTATTAAACTAAATACTGACAATATATACTTTGTTAATAATATAAGATCATATTTTATTCATGGCATCTTTACAGTGTTGAAAAACAAATTGGCAATACAACATGACTTAAAATCTCTCACAGAGAAACAACTTCAAAACATGGGGTCCATACACCCCACATTGATACAAAAATAAGACACACAAAAACACATTCATGTGAACTCATTGGACTAGCACATACACACACAGCACATATAAACACATTGGGATATCATGATAACTTTGAATTCAGTAATTTTCCCATAATTCCCTGGTTTTCCAGATTAGATACCACATTGATGTGTTCGGACTCAAAATACTTATTACAAACGAATACCACCAACCGTTACAACTTGGGGTGGGGCATCAAAGTCAAAATACTTCCACACTATGCACTATTTACACAATTGGAAATATCAGTGATACAAGTTATATTGAATAGAGAATCTGTTTTATGACAAACACATGTAATATTTATGTATATTTATTATCCATTTATTCATTAATTATGGATTTCTGGATCCAGTCCCCTTCATTATTTTGGCACTTATGACTACGTCTCAAATCGTAGCCTATTCCTTATGTAGTGCCCTCCTTTTGACCAGGGCCTATAGGGAACAGGGTGCCATTTGAGACGCAATCCATATGACTACATACATACTGTACTGCATGGTGAGGTCATACATAGGAACTGTATTACTGTATGTAACATATTTTTGGTTATATGATTGTTATTATTGTACCAAATGTAGATATTTTCTGCATGACATGTAGACATATTCATTCTTTATAGGAATTGGTTTTATACAAAGCCAGTGTCTCTCCTTTAGAGAGTGGTCTAGATGAGTGAACGTTTGATATTGCTGCAGCGTTTAGTACAGCACATCTTTGTTTGCGAGACCTTGTTGTGATAGTTTCAGATAGAAGTCTTGTAATACTGTTCAACCCTGAGGAAGAAAAGGTGAGGGACTCTTTCCTTTACTCTACCGAATGTCAAGCCCACTTAGAATCACATTCTATGGAGACATTCTAAGAATTGACTGGAGAGAATGTAATTAATTCACATCATAGAATGTTCAAGACTCAAAATCGTTCATAGAACGTTGCAGTCTCTCCCTTAAAGAGACCTCTGATAAGGAGCACTGTATCTGAAACTCTCACTTAGTTTCACTGGGTTCTAGACTAGAACACTCTAAAACATTCTAGAACATGACCTCCTCACAGCTTCCGTAGTCGCTCCCCACCATGTCAGACCCGTTGTAGCAGCGAGAGTTCCGTCCTGCATGCCCAGCCTGTTGTGGTGCAGGGGGAGGAGGAGGAGGAGAGTTACACTCAGCGTAGGACGGCATGGCAACGCTGAGGCGCATGCTGAGGCGCCGGTAGCCTGACGACACATTGTCCATGCTGTGTGCATGTTGCGTCGGATAGTAACTGATGGCTGTGTACTCGTTGGGGCACTGAGAGCTGGGTAAGGGAAGACCGTCAGGCCCCAGGAAGTCATCCAGGTTCTGGTTACTGTAGCAGGGGGGTAAGGGAGCGCGGCGGTCAGAGCGCTCCAGGGGAAACGGGAATCCGCTGAAGCGGGAGTTTCTACGTGAGTCTATTGATGCGGTCACAGAGCCGTAGGTGTCCTCCACAATGTCGAACTGGGGAAACTCCTGGATCTGGGGGTACTCTTGGACCGAAGGGTTGGGTCGACCATAATAGTCAGGATCAGCAGGGTAGACTGAACGGCAGGGAGAAGAGAGTAATACATTATCATTCACTATAGTCCTTCAGTATAAACGCCTTTGTTTAAAGATGATTTTGTGTCCTTGTCGGTTATAAAAGTCCTTAAACTCGTTATACAGTAGGTAAGGTATTCTAACCTCCGAGTGATGAAAAACCTGTTCAAATGCAACACCTTGGTAACTTATCCTCTGCTGGAATTGCCTGCCTGACCAGACTACTGTATGTATCACAACTGATAATGGATTACATTCATGTATGGATGAGTAACCTCCATTGTTTTGATCTAAAGGACAAAGTGAGAAGGACTATAATATGAATAATGCTTTGTTATGTCCTCCTCATCTCCAGATCATTCACCTTCAGACATTTGTCCTTTTGGGTGTCTCATCTGTCAAGTCAATTAAATGCTGTCACTTATTTTTGGATAAAGTGAAGACCGGCACGGCATGTTGAGTAAGCTACTACCACAGTCATCAATAAATAAAAAACTCAGACAGCTATCATCTACTCCAATTATTCAATGAACTCACCTTCATAGTCCTGATCCCAGTGGTGTTTCCTGATGGACTCATTGTCAGAGATGGATGAAGGTGTAGGAGGAAAGTTGGGGGCCACACTACATACCACAGGCCCCTGTGGCTTCTGCTTCCCAGCCCTTAGGCTTACCTGGGACCCCAGCCCCAGGTCCATCTGGCTGCGAGGCTTCAGAGATCTGAAGGGACTGTTATCCAGGTCGTTACCAGAGCCCATCAGCGTGCTCATCTCTATTGGGCTGACCTCGGCCATCATGGATTTGGCCAGACTGGGTTGGAAGTAACCGTTGGAGTCCTGAACACAGAGAGGCTTCTTCTTCTGTTGGACATAGCGTTTGCGGACGCAGACGAAGACACCGACCAGGAAGAAAACCCCTATCAAGCTGGCGCAGATCTCTACGATCTTGATGTAGCCCAGCCCGGCGGACAGCTGTATTGATGAGAAGATGGGACACCTTTTGGTTAGATTTAGTCAGGGCCAGGCCAGCTCCACCCCCCCCACACAAATTTGTCGTCGTACTATTCTAACTCTCAACAAGAAGTTTGAGACCCGACTATGGGTTGTAGGTTCCCTAATGGCCCTGGGGCCCTAAGTGTCCACTTCTGTTGGTTATGCCTGGAGCCGGCCCTGGCTTTACTAAAACACTCCAGGGCTGAAGTTTCCTCTAGGTACATATATAGGATCCCCCAATTCTAACCTTTACCATTAGTGGAAAAATGCCAAACTGTCCCAAAATCAGCGTCTAGGGGTCAAACTCATTCCATGGAGGGCCGAGTGTCTATGTGTTTTTGCTCCTCCCTTGCACTTGGTTGATGAATTAAGTTCACTAATTAGTAAGGAACTCCCGGCACCTGGTTGTCTTAGTCTTAATTGAAAGGAAAAACCAAAAAACCTGCAGAGTTTGACACCCCTGGTCTAGGGCAACTTCACCTTACACCTACTAAAACCAGATATGTTACACAGAGCATTATGGGTACTGTAGTTTAGCATGATACAATACCTGGGGCAGAGCGTTGCAGTGGATGGAGCCCCCAGAGAAGGTACAGTCATACCCTACCAGACACGGGTTGGGAGAGCATCTGTCGATTAGGCTCTGACACCTAAAGAAGGAGAATACTTTATTGTCCATTATCTTACAGAGAACGGAAATTAGGCTTTCGCTTTTAGTTCCTTTTCCAATGAATGAAAGAGGACAAACAACAGAATTAGGCTTAATCATCCCCTGAGCCAATGAAACTAGGAGCATGCCATGGGTAACATTTTCTATGACTAACCAAAAAGAAGATGAGAAAAACAAGAACACTATTTGTCATTTACTAAAATGTGGTATTCGAAGCGTAATAGTGTATGGGCCTTTTTGTCCTAGACATGTGAACACTAATTCCATTGTAAATGAAGTTGATTTCTTGATGTCGTCATCGGAGCAGAGTGTCGGGGGAAAACTAACATTGTGTTTATACCGAGGCTGCAGGGATGAGGGGGATAGCTATGTGAGAGGTAGACATACCTGCTTCCAGCCATATTCAGTTGGCAGTTGCAGATGTAACCTTGACTCTTTGGCACACACACCCCACCGTGGGTGCAGGGCTGGGAGGCACAGGGGTTGTTGTCCAGCTCACAGCGGGGGCCATGGAAGGGCTCTGGACAGCTGCAGTGGAACCCTGGAGGGTAAATCAACATTTAAACAGGAAGAGAGATCAGCCTACTGAAGACGGACAAAGTTCTAGAACACCATGACAGTTTTCTTACTCTCTCAGTAACAGCAGAGGGATTCTAATGAAGGATAGGATACAAACTATTTCAAAAAGTGGAATATAGGGTAGAGAGTTTTGTAAAGACAGTTTGGAAATATCCAGTTGTCGTAAGGTCTGGTTATTCAGTTTGCACCTCACTACTCTAGTATTATGATATTTATGATAATATTTTATAGACTAGATGACTCCTCCAATCTGTTCAAACACTAGTTTGTTCAACATTCTATTTTCATATTGGTGATTGAATGTCCACCCTCGCAGATGGAAAAATCTGATGTTGTTGAAGGGATACTAGACAATTTACCATAAGTATAGTTACATCTCAGAACAAATATCAATAATCAACAGTGATGTTTTCTCTAAACCTGTAGGCTTTGTTGCTACCTTGAATGTTGTGGGTAGAGGCTTACAGTATGCTATTTGTGTTGTTTGTAGAGGTTGACACTATTGGGGAGTGATACAGTATGCCAAGCATAAGAAACTGACCTCCATTTGATTTCTCCTCACAAGTTCCTCCATTCAGACAGGGGTTACTGGCACAGCTGTTCATCCTGACCTGGTTGACGCAGCATTGGTAGAGCCCAAACACCCTCCTCCTCCCAGGCCCACTCCACTCCTTATCCTCCGCTGTCCTGATAGGCTCTCCATTCAGCTCCATACCCTCCAGGCAGCCCACCAAGCCATGTGCCTGGGTCTGGGCCCTGGCCTGGGTCTCTGTAGAGATGGTGGTGGTGGTGGTGGGAGAAGAACCAGGACCAGGGGGGCCAGCGAGAATCAGAGCCCCATGGGGCTGCATCAGATGGCAGGGTTCAGAGAGGACGACTTGGGCTGAGTGAATGTGGTCCAGGGTGAGTCTGAGGACGTTGCCGTTGACCTCCAAAAGGACGTGGTGCCACCGCCCATCTGACACCACTGGGGCTGTGTGAATACGCAGGGAACCCGGGAGCATGTTGCCACAGAGGTACATGAACCTCAACTCTCCACCCATCAGCTATGGAAGACAACAGAAGAGAACACATAAGCACAAACATACAGAACACTGCTCATCATAACACTGTTGACACACAGTATGTACTTTACATGAACATCCACTTTACTTTATGTGAACATCAACTTTACTTTACATGAACATCAGCATTTACTTTACATGAACATCAACTTTGCTTTACATGAACATCAACTGTACTTTACATGAACATGAACTGTACTTTACATGAACATCAACCTTACTTTACACAAACGTCAACATTTACTTTACTTGAACATCAACATTTACTTTACATGAACATCAACTTTACTTTACATGAACATCAACTTTACTTTACATGAACATCAACTGTACTTTACATGAACATCAACGTTTACATGAACATCAACATTTACTTTACATGAACATCAACTGTTCTTTACATGAACATCAACTGTACTTTACATGAACATCAACTGTACTTTACATGAACATCAACTTGACTTTACATGAACATTAACATTTACTTTACATGAACACCAACTTTACTTTACATGAATATCAGCATTTACTTTACTTGAACATCAACTTTACTTTACATGAACATCAGCATTGACTTTACATGAACATCAACTTTACTTTACATGAACATCAACTGTACTTTACATGAACATCAGCATTGACTTTACATGAACATCAACTTTACTTTACATGAACATCAACTTTACTTTACATGAACATCAACATTTACTTTACATGAACATCAACTGTACTTTATATGAACATCAGCATTTACTTTACATGAACATCAACTGTACTTTACATGAACATCAACTTTACTTTACATGAACATCAACTTTACATGAACCTTTCAAAAAAGGTTGTTCTTGATCTGTTCTTGTCTATTAATGTTACGTATTATGTTTCATGTTTTGTGCGGACCCCAGGAAGAGTAACTGCTGTTTTTGCACCAGCTAATGAAGATCCTTATAAAATACAAAATACCAAACTTCCAGCCCATCAGCTGTGGAAAATTGTAGAACTCTGCTCATATACACGCTGGTACAACTATCCATCAGCTGTGGAAGATAATATAACAGTGTTCACTGTTCGTAAACTTTTATTCCTCAGACTCCCCACCAGTCTGAAGGAGAGACAGTGGACGAGAACACAACACAGCAATGTAGTTTGATACATTTGGCAGATCATTAGTATAAACTGGCAATAGAGGTCCAAGACTCGATCCCTGTGGAACACCACATTTGATTTCTGGGGTTGCATTTTTTATTGACCTGTAGTTTCTGAAGACAGGCAGCTTGTTAGGTCATTTCAAACATCAAGACCGTCCACGGCATCATCCAACACAAAAGTATCACTATCTCGGCTGTTCCAACCTGACATTATCACCATCTCAGCTGTTCCAACCCAACATTATCACCATCTCAGCTGTTCCAACCCAACATTATCACGACCTCAGCTGTTCCAACCTGACATTATCACCACCTCACCTGTTCCAACCCAACATTATCACCACCTCAGCTGTTCCAACACGACATTATCACCATCTCAGCTGTTCCAACCTGACATTATCACCATCTCAGCTGTTCCAACCTGACATTATCATCATCTCAGCTGTTCCAACCTGACATTATCATCATCTCAGCTGTTACAACCTGACATTATCATCATCTCAGCTGTTCCAACCTGACATTATCATCATCTCAGCTGTTCCAACCTGACATTATCATCATCTCAGCTGTTCCAACCCGACATTATCACCATCTCAGCTGTTCCAACCCAACATTATCTCCAACAGTTCTGGTGGCATGCATTGTCCAAAAACATTGTCAGTATATAACATTACATTAAGGTGTGGGAAGTTCACTGTATTACAAGGAACAATAGCAGGTCTATTTCGCTCCAGAGAAGTAGCTCATTGTTCCCTTGTTGGCACAGATGCTAGCCCAGCTTCTAATTTACGTTAGCTAGCTATCAAGCTAGCCAGGTTTCCTTAGCAACTTGTACACAGCCCACAGCCCTTGAGGCCAGTACCACAGATTGTCTCTGGAGTGTGACTGTTTGAATCCCTGCTGTTTGTTGCGGTTTCCATCTGGCCTGCGACCTGCCCTGTCTGGAACTGCGAGGAGTAACAGCGTAGCCTATGTTGCTACCATAACAAAGACCAAAGTCGGTGGGAGTACCATTTAGGACAGTGGTGTCTCTCTATCACAGATGAAGGATCTTTCAAAAAGAGTTCTACAAACAGTCGTTACAACAACAAGAAAATAGCTTCAAGTGTCCAAACACTGGTGGAGTCAACTAATAAAAGAATGGACGATCTGACCAGAGAGGTCCAGGACCTGAAGAACAGTTTGCAGTTCTCCCAGGATCAGCTCAATGAGTTTAAACAGGAGAACAGCAAGATGAGAGCAATCTGTAAGTCATTGAGAGAGGACATCAGTTCTGTAAGAAAGCTGTTCTGGAAAGAGACTGGAAAGAATTTGAGAGGAAAGAATTTGAGAGGAACGTACATCTTAGTTAAAGATGACTATCCTGAAGCTGTGCGCCAGAAGAGGACATAACTTATCCCAGCAATGAGATGTCCTCTACTTGATCAAGTGGATTGTATGGTAGTGTCAAACACCGTCAAATGTCATACCCCGCTGATGCTGCTACAGTATAGAGTGACTCACCACGCGAATGTAACCCTGTACCAACCAGGCCTGTCCTGAGTCAAATACATAAGCTATGTCAAACAGTTCTACTGTACATGTATTGGAGAGTATTTGAGAAGCGCTTAGAATTTTGCTTAGAGTTAGCTTTGCTTTTGTGACTATTCCATTGTTTCAGTTGTAGGCCTACCAGGAAAACGAAGTAAATCGCAGCAAAGTATTTGAAAGTAATTTCACATGATGTATTTTACCCATCTCTGGTACCAACCCAAAGCCACACAGGACAGATCATGATGTTAAATATACCTCTCACTCTCTGCTCTAAGAATTTGTTCTTATCTGACTTGCTTAGTTAAATAAAGATTATATATATATATATATATATATATATATTTAAATAAACACACTAGAGTTTACTCTAAACGATACAAGTGAAGCACATTAAACTTCTTGTTTACCATGATGTACATCTACACGGCATGAAAGTTAAACATTGCATCTAGAGGGAAAGATTAAAGATACTTTTTTTCTTGCCGTTAGTGAATAAATTGATTCAGCTGATGCTTCAGTATGGAGCTAACGTGGAAAGAAAAGGATCCACTTCCCTCTGTGTTGTTGTTGTTTTGGTGAGAGGAGCTCCGATACTTCAAACAGCTCAGACTGCCTGACGTACAGACTCTACCAGACGGACCTGACGTGAATCAATTTGAATTACTGTGTTCAGTGTGTATACAGGCTGCGTCCCAAATGGAACCCTGTTCCCTATTTAGTGCACTACTTTTTACCAGGGCCCTATGGGGTAGTGCACTACTTTATACCAGGGCCCTATGGGGTAGTGCACTACGTTATAACAGGGCCCTATGGGGTAGTGCACTAATTTCTACAAGGGCCCTATGTGGTAGTGCACAACTTTTTACCAGGGCCCTATGTGGTAGTGCACTACTTTTTACCAGGGCCCTATGGGGTAGTGCACTACTTTTTACCAGGGTCCTATGGGGTAGTGGACTACTTTTTACCAGGGCCCTATGGGGTAGTGGACTACTTTTTACCAGGGCCCTATGGGGTAGTGCACTACTTTTTACCAGGGCCCTATGGGGCCCTGTAGGTGGGCTAGCTCCCCGAGGGAGATGTTTATGATCAGAGGGTGTCCTCGACAGCCACTGTGACTAGTAGCATTAAAGACTATCTGCTTCTTTACAGTGTCTTTCTAGCACGATTCTCCTTGATAATAATAGATGTGAGCTGTCACTATTGTTAAAGGCTACAGTGGTTTTAACCGATAAGTCACCTTTTCTTCTTTCTCCACAGGCTTGTCACGGGCACTTTTGTTCAAATGGGCTAAATCATTTCCACTTCAAAAGGTAATTTAGTTCAAATATGAGCAATACATGAAAAACATTTAGCTGGTGATTGGTGAGTAGGTCCTAATCTGAATTTCCATTCCAGAAGTTTCTAAAGGATGGATGTGACTGCTTCTCCCGTTTTTCTTTTGGGTTAGAATATTGATGAGATTTGGGAATTGATAAGAATTTGGTAACTCTCAAGGGAAACGCATCAATTGTGTAATATCTTCTGACGAAGCCGCTGTGAAGTAAAGGGGGAGGAAAGAAACTGAAAAGAAAAGTAAACTCTTGGATAATCATGTTTTCAATTCCATTTGAAGCAATTTTGTTACAATAAAAGGGACCCATGTGCCAGAAATGTAAAACCCAGAGGTAGGCCTAAGAATGGGAAAAGTGAATACTACTTTTGATGTTTAAAGCGTGAACAAATTGAATAGTCTATCTACAGTTGAAGTCGGAAGTTTACATACACTTAGGTTGGAGTCATTAAAACTCGTTTTTCAACCACTCCACAAATTTCTTGTTAACAAACTATAGTTTTGGCAAGTCGGTTAGGACATCTACTTTGTGCATGACACAATTGTTTTCAGACAGATTATTTAATTTATAATCCACTGTATCACAGGAAGGAGACGCGTTCTGTCTCCTAGAGATGAACGTACTTTGGTGCGAAAAGTGCAAATCAATCCCAGAACAACAGCAAAGGACCTTGTGAAGATGCTGGAGGAAACAGGTACAAAAGTATGTATATCCACAGTAAAACAAGTCCTATATCGACATAACCTGAAAGGCCGCTCAGCAAGGAAGAAGCCACTGCTCCAAAACCAACATAAAAAAGCCAGACTACGGTTTGCAACTTCACATTGGGACAAAGGTCATACTTTTGGAGAAATGTCCTCTGGTCTGATGAAACCAAAATAGAACTGTTTGGCCATAATGACCATCGTTATGTTTGAAGGAAAAAGGGGGAGGCTTGCAAGCCGAAGAACACCATCCCAACCATAAAGCACGGGGGTGACAACATCATGTTGTGGGGGTGCTTTGCTGCAGGAGGGACTGGTGCACTTCACAAAATAAATGGCATCATGAGGGAGGAAAATTATGTGGATATATTGAAGCAACATCTCAAGACATCAGTCAGGAAGATAAAGCTTGGTCGCAAATGGGTCTTCCAAATGGACAGTGACCCCAAGCATACTTCCAAAGTTGTGGCAAAATGGCTTAAGAACAACAAAGTCAAGGTATTGGAGTGGCCATCACAAAGCCCTGACCTCAATCCCATAGAAAATGTGTGGACAGAACTGAGGCCTAGGACAGCAAGGAGGCCTACAAACCTGACTCAGTTACAAAATTCACCCAACTTATTGTGGGAAGCTTGTGGAAGGCTACCCAAAACGGCTACCCAAAACGTCCCAAGTTAAACAATTTAAAGGCAATGCTACCAAATACTAGTTGAGTGTATGTAAACTTCTGACCCACTGGGAATGTGATGAAAGAAATAAAAGCTCACATTCTTAAAATAAAGTGGTGATCCTAACTGACCTAAGACAAGGAATTTTTACTAGGATTAAATATCAGGATTTGGGAAAAATTGAGTTTAAATGTATTTGGCTAAGGTGTATGTAAACATCAGACTTCAACTGTATTACGTGTATTCAATGTCACGTAAATGGAGAGAAATCCATTGGGAGATGTATTGCATGCGTGTATTTCCAGTCCAAGTCAAGAAGTTTCATCTGTGCACTGAGGACTCTATCTCATCAAAATATACAATCATTGAAAATTCCCTTTAAACTTTGTGGTAAACCTACGTCAGCACTAAGCCAACTCTAGCTCAACATTCCAAACCCCAGCAACAATTATCCTACGTAGCGGATCTGTTTTTGGGATGTCTTGCCAACTCTTAAACCAAGGATCCGCCCCTTTAAAAATGTTTTTGCCTAAAATGACATACCTAAATCTAACTGCCTGTAGCTCAGGACCTGAAACCATTTTGAAAGGAAACACTTTTGTGGAAGTTTGTGGAAATTTGAAATGAATGTAAGAGAATATAACACATTAGATCTGGTAAAAGAAGAAAAACCATGTGGTTTTTTTTGTATTTTTTTTTTGTACCATCATCTTTGAAATGCCATAGTGAATTAGTCCAGCCCAGGCACAATTTAGATTTTGGCCACTAGATGGCATCAGTGTGTGTTCAAAGTTTTAGACTTATCCAATTAACCATTTCGGTTCAAAATATTGTATTGAGACAGCCCAAATGTGCCTAATTGGTTTATTAATACATTTCTTAAGTTCATAACTGTGCACTCTACTCAAACAATAGCATGGTATTCTTTCACTGTAAGTAGCTACTGTAAATTGGACAGTGCAGTTAGATTAACAAGACACCGATCCCGTAGAGGTTAAGTCTTGAACTAAATTTCAATTCCAGAAGTGTCTGAAGGATGTAATGGTCCTTTTTTTTAATTTTTATTTCAACTCAGAGTATTGAGTTTGTCAAGGCAGCACACAGATCTGGGACCAGGCTATAAAAGAACTGATGGAAATTGGGACATGACGATAGAGACAGTCCTCACCACAACGTGGTTGGATCAGTTAAAAGTCCCATTGATCAACTGACACAGACAAAGCCAGCAGAGGGAATAAAATGATAAGAGACCAGTATGATTGAGCCTGGAATCCACACTGAAATGTTCTCCTCCGGATAAACACAGCCCTCTGATATGCAATCAGGCGTTTAGAACAGGGCATTTAGAATGTCTGCTACAGTACAGGGGGACTGCCAAGGAAAATGAATATGTTGCTTTTATGATCTCTGATAATAATGTAGTGCAATACATGATACTGTAAAGCACTGATGGAAAATGGTCTGCAAATCAAATTTAACTGATTGAATGAGCTATGAGAGACTGCAAAAGCAAATAACGATGTGAGTTTTTTCATCTCTGATAATAATGAATGCATGTGAACTTAACAATACCTTCAAGCTCCCCCAGTTGGTTGCATTGGTATTCATGACAATGCCTTGTTGCTGGAAGGTCTTGATGCGAAGAGAGAGACGGAAGTTCTGGTTCTCCTCCTCCTCAGTCTGGTACAGGTATTTCAGATAACCCTTCCCGTCAAAACTCACAGCAGACTCTGAAGTTAAAAAACGGTGCAAATGTTAAATGTGGTTTGTATGATTTCATCTAGAACATGTCTAATTAACATGTAGGACTAATATTTAAAAACACTAATTTTGGATGACTATCCGGCCGTCAAATTAGGAATAGTCACTGAAATGTGTTCTCATAATGAAATCTGCTTGAACTAACAGACTTTCATGTAGGAATCTTTCAAAGTTCATACAAATAAAAAAATACAAATAACAAAATCCCCTCATGTATTTTGTTTCAGCCTCAGATCTTCCACATCGCTTTCCTAGAGATATTTGGTTTGTTGAGACTTTGCGTTCAGCCAAAACAGTCTAACTAAAGAGGTGATTAATCTCAACGGAATACCTCCACTAAATATGTCTGCCAGGCGGACAACAGTAACTAAAAAGACCAACAACAAGCAGATAATCACTAGTACTATCCTGGAGGCCCCTAGCTCCCAGCTGCACCCAGCTAATCCCCATAGGAATGTGAAGTGAGTTAGATCATGAAGGGGGTGACTTCAGGCTCCTACTGTGATCATAGAGAGGTAGGAGACTATTTGACTGATAGGGTTCAATCCCAGGTCTACTGTGTGCTCAAAGTATACGTTAGCCAAGTAATCCAAAGCCTAGGCATTGATTTAGCGAGCTAATGCAATTATTCATGTCTCAGGCACGTCTCACACAAGCTTGATAAGTAACCTTGTCTAGCTGTAAAACCTCCTCAGATACACCTACCGTTGCAGGGACAGACACTCTCCTAGTTACACCTACCGTTGCAGGGACAGACACTCTCCTAGTTACACCTACCGTTGCAGGGACAGACACTCTCCTAGTTACACCTACCGTTGCAGGGACAGACACTCTCCTAGTTACACCTACCGTTGCAGGGACAGACACTCTCCTAGTTACACCTACCGTTGCAGGGACAGACACTCTCCCAGGTGTGTTGTGGGGTAATGAAGCCGGCCCTGGCTGTGGCGTAATGGCTCAGCCTCTCCCCTCTCATCTGGACGGAGTTCCTGCATCCTCTAGGAGGGCATTCTGTCCCTAGACACCCATTATGATGCACCTTGAGAACACTCAGTCCCAACGAGTCTTCTATGTCAGCGATGATCCCTGCCAGCCGGTTGGTTGGTAACGGTTCTACATTTCCACCATGCGGCCTCCATAGCAACAGAACCTCCAGGACCAGGGAGTTGGGTTGATGCTGTAGGCTCACCAGGTAGAGGTCTTGCCTGGCTATACCCAGGGCTGTGCTGAGGCTCCTCTGGAGGCCTCTCCAGTGGTCCCCCAGGAACTCCTCCGGGGAAAGCCCAGCCAACTGCAGAGTGAGCCCAGCGTCCAGTGCCTGCTGGGTGGGTTTCCACACATGGACCTTCACCCCGGCCCACACGCTGAACTTCCCATCGGAGACGCTGACATTTAGGGAGTAGAGACCTGGTATCAGGTCTTCATCGGCCCAGATCTTCCCATCCACCAGGTCCACAGAGAACCTGGAGAGGCCTCCAGAGGGGCCTGAGCTCGGCCCTGGGTCTCCCCCACCTGGAGACTCAGAGACCAGCTTGTAGTATAGGATGTCGTGCAGGTCCTGGTCAGAGGCATGGAGCTTGCCTATGACTCGGTTGGAGAAAGTTTCTTCTGTGGTGGTGATGAACACTTCCAGGGGCATCACAGAAGGAGGGTACTTGCTTTGCTCAGTGATGTTTATCTTCACCACGCAGATGGAGGAGAGAGGAGGGTGACCGCTGTCTGTCACCTGAGGTAAGGGCATTAATAGAAACACACATTATCAAATGTCAGTATCTGCTAGTACTATGTAGGTATAAAGTTTGACTCCATTTCGACATCCCAAATAACCAGTGGGCACGTATAGATGTCCGATAAACAGATTACAACCAGGTGAATATGTTTTGCCTGCAGGGATCTGTTTTATTACAGGAATATTCGTTACCTGTATTTTCAGTAGGTGCTGTGGCTTGATCTTCTTCTTCAGAGGGGCAGAGATGGACAACAAACCTCCCTGGTCTACGTGGAAGCGGCGGTCCTCGTTCCCAGACACGATGTGGAAAGTGAAGGGAGGTCCATTCTGAGGGGTGTCTCTGTCTGTGACCACCAGCTGGAGGATGCTGCTACCGATGGCCTCGCCCTCCTGACAAGGAACATACGGTACCATCGTTAGTTATGTAGTCATGGAAACTAGGTCAAGCCTTCCATGACACCTCGTTCCACAAGGGCCTAAAACAAGAAAGCCCCTAATGATTTTACTACATTGCAAAAACGTGCTGATCGTGATCTTGTCTTGAAAATGTCAAAAGTTTCCAGTGAATGCCGAAAGTTTCCACCTGGAATGAATGCTACAGTGCTTGACTGAGTGCTGGTGTGAGCTCGTCCACACCTGTTGTATTCGACACATGAAAGCAGATGAGCTCACATCAATGTGTTACAATTTGGCAGAACAAGCACAGGTTTCAGGTAGCCTAGCCTTCTAGGTAGCCTAGGGGTTAGAGCGTTGGGCCAGTAACCAAAAGATTGCTGGATCGAATCCCCGAGCTGACAAGGTAAAAATCTGTTGTTCTGCCCCTGAGCAAGGCAGTTAACCCACTGGGTGCCGAAGACGTGGATGTCGATTATGGCAGCCCTCCGCACCTCACTGATTCAGAGGGGTTGGGTTAAATGCGGAAGACACACTTCAGTTGAATGCATTCAGTTGTACAACTGACTCGGTATCCCCCTTTCTCCTCAGGTCATTCAATTTCAGCTGGGACTGCTGGAACAGGTCACTGAAACAGGGTGCCCTGTTGGCAGAGATAGCTGGCGTGTTGATTCAATATGGCATTGTCCGGATGGATGGATGGACATTTGCACCTCACACCGTTGCAGTCTTTGGGATGAGATGTTCCCATGGAAGTCCTGGGGTCACTGACGACAGTAAATGTGAATTAAATTGTCGTATTTGAATTGTTTCAAGAGTTCAAAAACAGCTATGAATTTTTATATGTTTCATTGTACTGTAAGTGCTATGGATTTATTGTTCCAGAGAAACTGTGTTATTCGGTTGGTCGGACGGCGGATAGTTCAGAGAGGAGCGACGCAGGGGTGGGCTCCTATTATTTAAATAGATTTAGATTAGAATCTGGATGTGTTGTTCCTGTCTATTTTTTTTACTAGCAAAGTGCTACGAAATGTTCATTCAGGTTCCTGCTTGAATTTGGTTAAAAGGACAGTGAATTTGCTCATATTTTGAGAACTTGTTAGCAGGCTCCTGTCTGTATCAGACACGTGTAACCACGTTAAGTCTTATTTAGTCGAGAGTCATATTCTGTAATGTGTCATGTGTTTCATGTCATTGTTTGAGTGTTTCATTCTTTCATAATGAATAAATCCTATTAGTTTAATTGAGTAAATGCATTCCTCATTTCACAAAGTAAGAGCTTTGATCTTTGATTGACTATAGGCTCATAATTTAGCAGGTCTATTGGTAGTTGTTATCTACACTATACACACAGCATGTGTCTGGGTTCCACCTTGACGTCTCTGATCTACTTGCCTCAATACATTAATGCTAGAACATTGGTAGCCAGGGTTAGTTATTTGTATCTCAATTCAAATGTTATCTGTCACATGCGCCGAATACAACAGGTGTAGACTTTACAGTGAAATGCTTAGTTACGAGCTCATTCACAACAATGCAGAGTTAAAAAGGACGAACCATCGAGTCTCTTAATAATTGGTACAAGATAGACATTATAGCCACACTACTACAGTGGGGAAAAAAGTTTTTAGTCAGCCACCAATTGTGCAAGTTCTCTCACTTAAAAAGATGAGAGAGGCCTGTAATTTTCATCATAGGTACACTTCAACTATGACAGACAAAATGAGGAAAAAAAATCCAGAAAATCACATTGTAGGATGTTTTATGAATTTATTTGCAAATTATGGTGGAAAATAAGTATTTGGTCAATAACAAAAGTTTATCTCAATACTTTGTTATATACCCTTTGTTGGCAATGACAGAGGTCAAATGTTTTCTGTAAGTCTTCACAAGGTTTTCACACACTGTTGCTGGTATTTTGGCCCATTCCTCCATGCAGATCTCCTCTAGAGCAGTGATGTTTTGGGGCTGTCGCTGGGCAACACGGACTTTCAACTCCCTCCAAAGATTTTCTATGGGGTTGAGATCTGGAGACTGGCTAGGCCACTCCAGGACCTTGAAATGCTTCTTACTGAAGCCACTCCTTCGTTGCCCAGGCGGTGTGTTTGGGATCATTGTCATGCTGAAAGACCCAGCCACGTTTCATCTTCAATGCCCTTGCTGATGGAAGGAGGTTTTTACTCAAAATCTCACGATACATGGCCCCATTCATTCTTTCCTTTACACGGATCAGTCGTCCTGGTCCCTTTGCAGAAAAACAGCCCCAAAGCATGATGTTTCCACCCCCATGCTTCACAGTAGGTATGGTGTTCTTTGGATGCAACTCAGCATTCTTTGTCCTCCAAACACGACGAGTTGAGTTTTTACCAAAAAGTTCTATTTTGGTTTCATCTGACATTCTCCCAATCCTCATCTGGATCATCCAAATGCTCTCTAGCAAACTTTAGACGGGCCTGAACATGTACTGGCTTAAGCAGGGGGACACGTCTGGCACTGCAGGATTTGAGTCCCTGGCGGTGTAGTGTGTTACTGATGGTAGGCTTTGTTACTTTGGTCCCAGCTCTCTGCAGGTCATTCACTAGGTCCCCGTGTGGTTCTGGGATTTTTGCTCACCGTTCTTGTGATCATTTTGACCCCACAGGGTGAGATCTTGCGTGGAGCCCCAGATCGAGGAAGATTATCAGTGGTCTTGTATGTCTTCCATTTCCTAATAATTGCTCCCACAGTTGATTTCTTCAAACCAAGCTGCTTACCTATTGCAGATTCAGTCTTCCCAACCTGGTGCAGGTCTACAATTTTGTTTCTGGTGTCCTTTGACAGCTCTTTGGTCTTGGCCATAGTGGAGTTTGGAGTGTGACTGTTTGAGGTTGTGGACAGGTGTCTTTTATACTGATAACAAGTTCAAACAGGTGCCATTAATACAGGTAATGAGTGGAGGACAGAGGAGCCTCTTAAAGAAGAAGTTACAGGTCTGTGAGAGCCAGAAATCTTGCTTGTTTGTATGTGACCAAATACTTATTTTCCACCATAGTATGCAAATAAATTCATAAAAAAATCCTGCAATGTGATTTTCTGGATTTTTTTCCCTCATTTTGTCTGTCATAGTTGAAGTGTACCTATGATGAAAATTACAGGCCTCTCTCATCTTTTTAAGTGAGAGAACTTGCACAATTGGTGGCTGACTAAATACTTTTTTTCCCCACTGTAAGTGGTGTGGCTATAATGAACATGTGTCTATCTTGTACCAATTATTAAGAGACTCGATGGTTCGTCCTTTTTTAACTCTGCATTGTTGTGAATGAGCTCGTAACTAAGCATTTCACTGTAAAGTCTACACCTGTTGTATTTGGCGCATGTGACAGATAACTTGACTAGAGTCTCTAGATCCACAGGGCCTGTTGCGTTTAGTCATATAATAACGGAGTCAGATTGATGAATGTTGTTTATTTTATTCAGCATCATTTTCACCAAATACAGGTTCAAATACTATTCAATATCTTAAACACTTTGAACTTTGCTCTAGTCTGTCTGAAGTGCCAGACGGGTGGGGTTTCAGGTAATCTCAATCAAGCCCATATGAAATATTAGAAAGGATGTTGAATAGTATTTGAACCCTGGTCTGAAAGAGGATGGACAAAAAGTGGAGGTAAATGGTGTGTAAAAAAAAATAAGTCAGCCGACTTGGACCTTTAATTAGATTTGGGATAAGTCAGGCTGATAGCTACAGGGGTACACGCACAATTAGACACGTGTTGACAAGAGCCCAGGAAGTGAAGTCACGCACCCTCAGTTTGAGTTGTCTGGGAAAGATACATCCACAAAAGTACCACATTCCAATATTTACAGTTCTGTTATTGACAGCGCACTACTTACAGTAGCTATGGTTGCAAGCCATCACAAGACCAATAAACTGCTCTCCCTTTCTCCCTTTACAACTCTGAAGTTCAGAAGTAAAGTTGAATGGCCCTGAGAAGGTCAGGAGTAGGGTTGAATGGTCCTGAGAAGGTCAGAAGCAAGGTTGAATGGCCCTGAGAAGGTCAGGAGTAGGGTTTATTGGCCCTG
>CM059789.1:7196304-7243804 GCA_030435695.1 Brachymystax lenok tsinlingensis
GGGATTTATTCTCGTGATGGACATTTGTATAATAACGGGAAAATATTCAACTTCAGTCAGGAGACGTCTTCGGCAAGTCAGCAGACCGTCTTATGATCTGCACGTGTTACTGGGGAAACAACCAGCCAAGCTTTTGAGCGACAAGAGATTTCTATTGCAAGGGAGAAGAATCAGAGGAAAATGGTGCAAGGACATTTAAACATGTTTTCCTAACAATATAACAAACTGAAAGACATGTTGATATAACTTGAAACATGAGAGACAGAGACAGAGACAGAGAGACAGAGAGACAGAGACAGAGACAGACAGACAGACAGTGAGTGGGTGAGAGAGTAAAAGAGTGAGAGAGCGAGAGGGGGGTGAAAGAGAGAGAGAGAGAGAGAGAGAGAGAGAGAGAGAGAGAGAGAGAGAGAGAGAGAGAGAGAGAGAGAGAGAGAGAGAGAGAGAGAGAGAGAGAGAGAGAGAGAGAGAGAGAGAGAGAGAGAGAGAGAGAGAGAGAGAGAGAGAGAGAGAGAGAGCAGGAGGGACAGATTCCTTCGGCTGTGAAGTACTCCTACCCGCTGGACTGAGATAACTGATAGCCTAGCCCATTGTCTATTCCTGGTTGGTGAAGCTCTCTAGTTTCACGGTTGTGAAAGCATATGTGGAGGATGTAGCCCTCTCATATTTTCTCTTTCAATTGATAAGACCATCTCATCCCCAAGTCTTGTGAATATAATATTGTATTTGCCTGAGATGAGTACGGAAGTTAATTTGACCTGTGGAGTCTCAATAACTGTATTGTATCTGCTAACAACCTCATTATTTAGTCTAGTAAATAAAACCTTGAATTCATTATTTGTGGCATTGAGTTCATTGGGTTCTTGAGGTTCCAGAACTTGACGACGTTCCAGAACATGACGACGTTCCAGAACTTGATAAGGTTCCAGAACTTGACGAGGTTCCAGAACTTGACGAGGTTCCAGAACTTGACGACGCTTCTGAACTTGATGAGGTTCCAGAACTTGACAAGGTTTCAGAACTTGACGAGGTTCCAGAACTTGACGAGGTTCCAGAACTTGACAAGGTTTCAGAACTTAACGAGGTTCCAGAACTTGACGACGTTCCAGAACTTGACGAGGTTTCAGAACTTGACGAGGTTCCAGAACTTGACGAGGTTTCAGAATGAGAACATAGTAAACTGACTGTTGATTAAGACTATTGCTGTTATAGAATGAATGGTATAACAGTTAATGCTAACTCCTGATAGAGTTAATTCAAGGGTCTGTCTATGTCAAAACCTTTAATGGTGCCCCTCTTAGATTCATTTGGATAGGATAACCAAATTAAATAAATTGGATAAATGAATTATTGAAGTAATTCATCAATAAATTATCTTGAATATGAATTAGCCAAAAGTCACAGCACACGCCTGATTGCTTCTTCAGCTCTCGATCATTCCACTCCTGGTGTGTAGAGGCAGCTGAGGATAGCCAGCTGTTAGGATGCTGATCATATAGAGGGAGAGTGAGGGAAACAGTGTGTGTGTGTGTGTGTGTGTGTGTGTGTGTGTGTGTGTGTGTGTGTGTGTGTGTGTGTGTGTGTGTGTGTGTGTGTGTGTGTGTGTGTGTGTGTGTGTGTGTGTGTGTGTGTGTGTGTGTGTGTGTGTGTGTGTGTGTGTGTGTGTGTGTGTGTGTGTGTGTGTGTGTGTGTGTGTGTGTGTGTGTGTGTGTGTGTGTGTGTGTGTAAGGGGAAGTGGCCTGTTTTGGTACCTGAAGGACCAGGTTGTGTTTAATCTGGGAGAAGACAGGTGGGTTGTCGTTGACATCGGACACGGTCAAGGTCACTTGGACCGCGGTAGACAGAGGAGGGTCTCCCTCATCAGCTGCTTGGACCGTCAGAGAGTAGTGAGTGATCTGGGACAGGGAGAGAGACCAGTTAGATACAGGATATCAGTGTTCTACTACTTTCTTGACTTCTTTCTCTTAGCTCCTAGGAGAGCAAAGGGCTTCAACAGTACATCTCCAGGGAACCCTGATCTGAGCAGTTTTTCAACTTCCAGGTGATTCCTTCCCCATATTAAAGCCCAAACTAAACCCCCCCTCACCTCCTCTCTGTCCAGTATAGCCCTGACTATGATCTCTCCACTGCGAGGGTCGATGCTGAACTGCCCCTGAGGGTCGCCACTGGAGATGGAGTACTGGACAAGGTTGTTCAATGGCCCATCCAGGTCGTTGGCTGTCACCTTGGAGTGGGGAAGGAGGGCAAAGGGGGAGAAGCAGAAGAAGCGGGAGAGAGAAGAGATAAGAGATACGAGATAAGGGGGGAGTGAAGAGAGAAGAGAGAAGGGGGGAGTGAAGAGAGAAGGGATAAGGGGGGAGTGAAGAGAGAAGAGAGAAGGGGGAGTGAAGAGAGAAGGGATAAGGGGGAGTGAAGAGAGAAGAGAGAAGGGGGAGTGAAGAGAGAAGAGAGAAGGGGGAGTGAAGTGAGAAGAGATATGGGGGAGAGCAGAGGAAAGAGATAAGGGGGGAGGGAAGAGATAAGGGGAAGTGAAGAGAGAAGAGATAAGGGGGGAGTGAAGAGATAAGGGGGAGAGAAGAGAAAAGAGATAAGAAGGCAGAGATAAGAGGGGGTTGAGAGGAGAAAGAGAAGAGGAAACAGTAAGCCTCATTGAACTGAGCTGCTTGGATGAATATCAGTCGGATCATTATTAGCTCAACCAATCTGCCATTTTCTCTAAGTACTTAGATGTGTGTCTTTCCAAATGCCAAATTCAAATAAACTTGATTAGTCCCCTCAGGGAAATGACTTGTCGTTGAACACATTGAATGGTCTATTACAATCACTGGTTTCTAAAGGGCCAGTTTACACCTGAGAGTGACAGTTGACAGTTGACAGTTGATAGCTACCTGCATCACCACATCGCCAGGCGACAGGTCCTCTGAGACGTCAGCTCTGTAGTCTCCCTGTCCGAACACGGGCGTGTTGTCATTGACATCTGTGATGTTGATAATCACCATGGTGATGTCGCTCAGGGTCGACTTGCCTCTCGTCCCTTCCAACGACAGGTAGTATTCACGACACAACTCAAAGTCTAAAGAGCCATTCACAGCCAGAACACCTGAAAAACACACAACACAAAACGTATTCATTTAACTGACAGCTGTGTTAACTTGGTCTTGTACACACTAACACAGCCCTGGGTTGACAGCTGTGTTAACTTGGTCTTGTACACACTAACACAGCCCTGGGTTGACAGATGTGGGTTTTGAGTATATGTTCTGAGCCTTCAAAAAAAGAGGATAAATTACAGCATTTTCCAAAGATGACCACAGCAACAACATATTCAATTCCATCTTGCGGTGCTCTTTTATTAAAAACAAAACACTGATATGTTTCCACCTTGTGGTTTTTGTCAGCGCTATCTGATTGTCTTTATTCTGTTTCCCCAAAACATAAATGCAGTCAAACAGGTGTTGGGTTCTACCTGTAAATAGTACCAGGATGTAGAACAATAGGGATTCTAAAATATACATCTGTTCCAGGCCAAGGTAACTACAGTACCAGGATGTAGAACAATAGGGATTCTAAAATATACATCTGTTCCAGCTCAAGGTAACTACAGTACCAGGATGTAAAGACACAGACACATGTCTTGAGCAGATTTGAGCTTTCCTTTCTATCTTGTTCTAAGGACAGCTCTGCCTCAAGATCAGAAATATATGTGTATTGGTTAAGTTTAGGTAAAGGATGTCCATAGCAGGAAGGTGTTTGCCATAATATTGGGTATGGATCGTGATTTTAGAAATATTCTACATTTGGGTTGTCTCACGTTATCTGAACATCCCTTACTGTAGCAATGGTTACAAAAGCCTTTAGAGCGCAGCAGTACAGTACATTGGATTTACGCACCACAGTCCATCTATTGGTGTACTGTACCCTGGTCCTGGTGGAAACCTGTGACTGCTCTCGTATTCAGCCGACAAGCTGATGTGAAAATGACTGATATGAAACAGACTTGAAAACAAACACCAGAGAATTTTCTGCCGTTAATTGTCATTTCATTGTTGTCTCTGTCTCTCTCTCTTTCTCCCGCTGTCAAACTCCCTCTTCTCTCTCTCTCTCTCGCTGTCAAACTCCCTCCTCTCTCTCTCTCTCTCTCTCTCTAACTCCCTTCTCTCTCTCTCAAACTCCCTCTCTCTCTCTCAAACTCCCTTCTCTCTCTCTCAAACTCCCTCTCTCTCTCTCAAACTCCCTCTCTCTCTCTCAAACTCCCTTCTCTCTCTCTCAAACTCTCTCTCTCTCTCTCTCTCTCTCTCTCTCAAACTCCCTTCTCTCTCTCAAACTCTCTCTCTCTCTCTCAAACTCCCTCTCTCACTGTCAAACTCTCTCTCTCGCTGTCAAACTCCTTCTCTCTCTCTCTCTCTCTCTCTCTCTCTCTCTCTCTCTCTCTCTCTCTCTCTCTCTCTCTCTCTCTCTCTCTGTCTCCCCCCTCTCCTTGTCATCCCCCTCTCTTTCTCTCTCACTTCCTCCTCTCTTCATCTCTCAATTGCAGAAACAGACACCTGAAAATGGATTCCTGGGCCGTCTGCCAGTCTGGTTTACACACTTCATTAACATAAGACAAGATAACAACAGTCATAACTGCCACCTGCATTCCTTTTAAAAACCCACCAGGTTTCAACATGTGCAATAATATCACACAGGTACAATTCTCTGTTTGTTGAAGCTCTGGGAATTTGCAACCTTTTGGTTACTAGTCCAACACTCTAACCACTTGGCAACACTCTAACCACTGCCGCCCTGCCTTGTCTGTTTGTTGAGGTAGTTAAGGTTAGGAAAAAAAATATTTTGATGCCAATTTGACAAAAGCTGTATCCCATCTAGACATGACCATCTGCAAGGGTTTGGGTCAATTCGAATCGAAGTCAGTTATTTCAAGAAGTAATTTGAATTTAATATCCAAAAAAATAGCTTCTCCTTTTTCAGTTTATTGAGAAGTAATTGAAAATAATTGAATTGGAATTTATCCCTGAACTCATGTTGAAACTGAGCTAGCAAATATGCAATTGGAAGTGCCACCCGATTTTCACTGATGTCCCAATGAGAAAAGAGAAAAATAAATAAAGTTAGACTAACTAAAGAAAACAACCCAACGTACTATGTTATACTGCAGGGCTCTGCTCTGAAGAAAGACGATAAAGAGAATCACAAATTCAAACTCATTCAGTCCTCTAAACTTTCTCTTTCATGTGACTAGCTGAGACCAAAATAAAAAAAGCAAATAACATTAGGCTGACAGCAGTGATAAAACATAGTATACATAACAAAAAAAGCTACTGCCTTACTTTGACACAATGGTAACAGAACAGCTGTGTGGTGGGATGATTACTCCTGGGATGGAACTACACACACAACTGGATTAAGTTGCTGACAAGCCCGGCTATTGAATGGTTTGACAACTAATACAGAGATTGGTTTGGCTCAGTCCAAACAACCTCTATGAGGCTCCAGCCCTGCAACGGTATATATCAAAGCAGGGAGGATTTGTAATGAAGGGACATCAAGAGAAATCAGGGAGAAAAGAAACTCCCTGAGTTTGCGGTGGTGTCACGAGGTACAGTATATAAGACCAGGCAGTATAATACAGTACTGACTACTTTATACTCATTCAGAGTGGCTGTACAGCTTACACTACCGGTCAAAAGTTTTACAACACCTACTCATTCAAGGGTTTTTCGATATATTTACTATTTTCTACATTGTAGAACTATGAAATAACACATATGGAATCATGTAGTAAGCAAAAAAGTGTTAAACAAGTCAAAATATATTAAATTTTATATGACAACTTTGGACACTCTTGGCATTGTCTCAACCAGCTTCACCTGGAATGCTTTTCCAACAATCTTGAAGGAGTTCCCACATATGCTGAGCACTTGTTGGCTGCTTTTCCTTCACTCTGCGGTCCGACTCATCCCAAACCATCTCAATTTGGTTGAGGTCGGGGGATTGTGGAGGCCAGGTCATCTGATGCAGCACTTCATCACTCTCCTTCTTGGTCAAATAGCCCTTACACAGCCTGGAGGTGTATTGGGTCATTGTCCTGTTGAAAAATAAATGATAGTCCCACTAAGCCCAAACCAGATGTTATGGCGTATTGCTGCAGAATGCTGTGGTAGCCATGCTGGTTAAGTGTGCCTTGAATTCTAAATAGATCACACACATTGTCAATAGCAAAACTCCCCCACACCATAACACCTCCTCCTCCATGCTTCATGGTGGGAAATACACATGCGGAGATCATTCGTTCACCCACACTGCGTCTCACAAAGACACGGCGTTTGGAACCGAAAATCTCAAATTTGGACTCCAGACCAAAGGACGAAATTCCACCAGTTGAATGTCCATTGCTCGTGTTTCCTGGCCCAAGCAAGACTCTTCTTCGTATTGGTGTCCTTTAGTAGTGGTTTCTTTGAAGCAATTCGACCATGAAGGCCTGATTCACACAGTCTCCTCTGAACAGTTGATGTTGAAATGTGTCTGTTACTTGAACATGCATTTATTTGGGCTGCAATTTCTGAGGCAGGTAACTCTAATGAGCTTATCCTCTGCAGTAGAGGTAACTCTGGGTCTTCCATTCCTGTGGTGGTCCTCATGAGAGCCAGTTTCATCATAGTGCTTGATGGTTTTTGTGACTGCACTTGAAGAAACTTTCCAAGTTCTTGAAATGTTCCATACTGACTGACCTTCATGTCTTAAAGTAATGATGGACTGTTGGTTCTCTTTGCTTATTTGATCTGTTCTTGCCATAATATGGACATGGTCTTTTACCAAATGGGGCTATCTTCTGTATACCACCCCTACCTTGTCACAACACAATTGATTGGCTCAAACGCATTAAGAAGGAAAGAAATTCCACAAATTAACTGTTAAGAAGGCACACCTGTTAATTGAAATGCATTCCAGGTGACTACCTCATGAAGCTGGTTGCGAGAATGCCAAGAGTGTGCAAGGTTGTCTTCAAGGCAAAGGATGGCTACTTTGAATAATCTCAAATATAAAATATTTGACAAAAAACACTTTTTTGGTTACTACATGATTCCATTTGTGTTATTTCATAGTTGTGATGTCTTCGCTATTATTCTACAATGTAGAAAATAGTAAAAAGAAAGAAAAACCCTAGAATGAGTATGTGTTCTAAAACTTCTGACCGGTAGTGTATATCAGCAAGACCTTTACAAAATCTATCAAAAGTGCACCAGCAGTGACAATGTACTTTCAATCACTTCTCTGCCTCGCTGTGCTGTACTGCTCCGATGTCTGACTTCTGAGTGGCAATAGAAAGCAGACTTCTCTGCCAAAACATTCAAGAAATGGCACTATTTTGCAGTCAGCAACATAACCAGGTGAATAGGTATTTCCTATACCCTTTATCTTTCCATCAACCTTATAAGTGGGTTTCTCTGCCTTCTGCCAGATCTTTCTTGCTGATGTGGGGTTCAAAATGGTTGTGCTTCATAAATATATTAATTTACCCAAATAAACTAAAATAAACATTTTGGAATCTTATGGAATCTCACAGAACCTTACTAACCCATGGAACTCCTGGAAGTGATGGAACAGAACCTTACCAGTTGCCGGGTGCAGGTAGAACCTTCCCCCCTCATTGCCGGAGACAATGGAGTAGACGATGGGTTCCGTCTCGGTCCCATCTCTAGTGAGGGCAGAGACGCTGATGACCTCTGACCCTACCAGGGTGGATTCTGGGATCTGGGCGGAGTACTCCTGGCTTAAGAACACCGGCTTGTAGTTGCTCAGGTCGACAACATGCACCGTAAACGTGGCAATGGAGTACAGTTGTCGGGGAAGCCCCCTATCGGTGGCTTTGACCTTGAGTTCAAAGGTCGATCGGGTGTTTTCGGCCAGCGACCTCTCCAGGCGCAGGATACCGGAGAACTCTTCCAATGAGAAGTGGCCGCTGTTGTCCTCGAGTAGAGAATACTTGACCTCAGAGTTTATACCTGCAGATGGAGAGGAGAGAATAGGAGTCAGTCTGGTTGTCCTGACCAGAGAATATTTCATATAGAGACAGGACACTATCTAGATACTATTATCTCAATAGTATTTCACCTCAAAGTTCATATCTACCGGAGGAGAAAATAGGAATTGTCAGTCTGGTTGGTTTAGCACCACGAGTTTAGGTTTCTCCCAAAGTATGCTAATCTCTACAGTAGGTAGTAACTTAATACACAGCTAGGAGATAATGGCCTTCAAAGCTGTATCAGAACAATATGCAAGGTGCAATTATGAAGAAAGCTCAACTAATAAACAGCCATAATAAACAGCCAAATCAATCCCAGAACAATAACAAAGGACCTTGTGAAGATGCTGGAGGAAACAAGAACAAAATTATCTATATCCACATTAAAATTTGCAAAGAAGAAGCCACTGCTCCAAAACTGCCATAAAAAAGCCAAACTACAGTTTGCAACTGCACATGGGGACAAAGATCATACTTTTTGGAGAAATGTCCTCTGGTCTGATGAAACCAAAATAGAACTGTTTGGCCATAATGACCATCATTATGTTTGGAGGAAAAAGGGAGAGGATTGCAAGCCGAAGAACACCATCCCAATTTCCTGCAGGAGGGACTGGTGCACTTCACAAAATAGATGGCATCATGAGCAAGGAAAATTATGTGGATATATTGAAGCAACATCTCAAGACATCAGTCAGGAAGTTAAAGCTTGGTCGCAAACGGGTCTTCCAAATGAACAATAACCCCAAGCATACAGTGAGGGAAAAAAAGTATTTGATCCCCTGCTGATTTTGTACGTTTGTCCACTGACAAAGAAATGATCAGTCTATAATTTAAATGGTAGGTTTATTTGAACAGTGAGAGACAGAATAACAACAAAATAATCCAGAAAATTGCATGTGAAAAATGTTATAAATTTATGTGCATTTTAATGAGGGAAATAGTATTTGACCCCCTCTCAATCAGAAAGATTTCTGGCTCCCAGGTGTCTTTTATACAGGTAACGAGCTGAGATTAGGAGCACACTCTTAAAGGGAGTGCTCCTAATCTCAGTTTGTTACCTGTATAAAAGACACCTGTCCACAGAAGCAATCAATCAATCAGATTCCAAACTCTCCACCATAGCCAAGACCAAAGAGCTCTCCAAGGATGTCAGGGACAAGATTGTAGACCTACACAAGGCTGGAATGGGCTACAAGACCATCGCCAAGCAGCTTGGTGAGAAGGTGACAACAGTTGGTGCGATTATTCGCAAGAAACACCTCGGCCTGGGGCTCCATGCAAGATCTCACCTCGTGGAGTTGCAATGATCATGAGAACGGTCAGGAATCAGCCCAGAACTACACGGGAGGATCTTGTCAATGATCTCAAGGTAGCTGGGACCATAGTCACCAAGAAAACAATTGGTAACACACTACGCCGTGAAGGACTGAAATCCTGCAGCGCCCGCAAGGTCCCCCTGCTCAAGAAAGCACATATACATGCCCATCTGAAGTTTGCCAATGAACATCTGAATGATTCAGAGGACAACTGGGTGAAAGTGTTGTGGTCAGATGAGACCAAAATGGAGCTCTTTGGCATCGACTCAACTCGCCGTGTACCGTCAAATCTTGGGTGAGAACCTCCTTCCCTCAGCCAGGGCATTGAAAATGGGTCGTGGATGGGTATTCCAGCATGACAATGACCCAAAACACACGGCCAAGGCAACAAAGGAGTGGCTCAAGAAGAAGCACATTAAGGTCCTGGAGTTGCCTAACCAGTCTCCAGACCTTAATCCCATAGAGAATCTGTGGAGGGAGCTGAAGGTTCGAGTTGCCAAACGTCAGCCTCGAAACCTTAATGACTTGGAGAAGATCTGCAAAGAGGAGTGGGACAAAATCCCTCCTGAGATGTGTGCAAACCTGGTGGCCAAGTACAATAAACTTCTGACCTCTGTGATTGCCAACAAGGGTTTTGCCACCAAGTACTAAGTCATGTTTTGCAGAGGGGTCAAATACTAATTTCCCTCATTAAAATGCAATTAAATTTATAACATTTTTCACATGCATTTTTCTGGATTTTTGTTGTTGTTATTCTGTCTCTCACTGTTCAAATAAACCTACAATTAGAATAAACCTACCATTAAAACAATTTAATCCATTTTAGAATAAGGTTGTAACTTAACAAAATGTGGGAAAACTCCAAGGGTCTGAATACTTTCCGAACACACTGTATATACACAATCAAATTAAACAAAAACATTCTTTAGTAAAAAGGCCCTAGCTCTACGAGACTTCAGAGAGGGCCATCCTACTTTTTGATACAGAATGCATGTGAACCTGATACACATAATAAAATGTAGGGCACTGTGGTAAACTATATCCAATGACTTCAGTGTATTGGCTGCTGCATTCATATAGACAATATAGCCATAGTCTAAAGCCATCAGAAATGTTGTTTTCTGCTATTTAACAAAATACAGGACCTGTTCTTATAGAATAAGACTATTTTAATTCTTAATTTCTTAATCAATTTATCAACATGGTTTTTGAAATAAATAATTTTCGTCAATCCAGATGTCTAGATATTTATAGGGCACCATCCAAATTTAATATGCATAAAGTAGTGATGCGCTTGTTGACTCATAACCTGCAGTCCCGTTGGTTATAACCACAGAGAGGGCGGGGTTTAGGGTCATGAAATATTATGTGGAGGTGGGTGGCAGTCAGGAAGTATACAGGAGAAGAGACTCTGTTTTATGACCTGGGGAATAGGAGAATAGTCTCTATGTCACGTATACTCCCTCTCTGGCCTCTAGGTAACCAGACTGCTGAGTATTACTCACACCTGTCACCATCGTCACGTGCACTAGCGCTTATTGACACTCACCTGGACTCCATCACCTCCTTGATTACCTGCCCTATTTATGTCACTCCCTTTGGTTCCTTCCGCAGGCGTTATTGTTTCTGTATCTGTTTCATGTTGGTGCGCTGTTTTTATTTCTTGTTTTGTTCATTTTAGTTTATTTATTACATGTATTCACTCCCTGAACTTGCTTCCAAACTCTCAGCGTACATTGTTACACTATATGTTATCACCTGGGGAATAGGAGAATAGTCTCTATGTTATGATCTGGGGAATAGGAGAATAGTCTCTATGTTATGATCTGGGGAAGAGGAGAATAGTCTCTATGTTATGATCTGGGGAATAGGAGAATAGTCTCTATGTTATGATCTGGGGAAGAGGAGAATAGTCTCTATGTTATGACCTGGGGACGTATATAGGAGTAGAGCCTCTGCTACGTAAAGGGGATATTTATATTCTACCATAGAAATAGAATTACTAGATCAGACAAAGCCTCTAAAACCATACCTCAGAACGCAAATGTCCATTCTAGTCATTCTGATTCAATAGATTTTAGCACATGAAATATAATACCTAGATCAGCAAAGCCCCTTCAGTCTCTCCCTCAGAATGGGAATGTTTTTACTCTTTTCATTTTATCTCAATAATAGAACTTACCAGTGTCAGGGTCTTTGGCGTAGATGACAGCGATGGGTGTCCTGATGGTGGTGTTGTCGAACACGGTGACTTCATAGTAGTTGTTGGAGAACTTGGGAGGGTTGTCATTCATATCCTGGATTATGAGTAAGATGTCTGCCTGGCAGGAGCGACCTCCGCCGTCCGTGGCTTTAATTACCAGATCATACTCCATCACCTTCTCACGGTCCAACTGGGACAGGGTGAACAACTCCCCTGTCACAGATAAGAAGAACAAATAATTAGATGAACATATTATAGATAACTTATTCCTTCTAAGTCCATCTCCTAGTGGAGCAGAGGGCCTCACATACAGTACATAGATGGATAGAGTTAGTCTAAGTGTACAGTCGTGGCCAAAAGTTTTGAGAATGACACAAATATAAATTTTTACAAAGTCTGCTGCCTCAGTTTGTATGACGGCAATTTGCATATACTCCAGAACGTCATGGAATCCCCAAAAAACATTTCTACTGCATTTCAGCCCTGACACAAAAGGACCAGCTGACATCATGTCAGTGATTCTCTCGTTAACACAGGTGTGAGTGTTGACGAGGACAAGGCTGAGGATCACTCTGTCATGCTGATTGAGTTCGAATAACAGACTGGAAGCTTCAAAAGGAGGGTGGTGCTTGGAATCATTGTTCTTCCTCTGTCAGCCATGGTCACCTGCAAGGAAACACGTTCCGTCATCATTGCTTTGCACAAAAAGGGCTTCACAGGCAAGGATATTGCTGCCAGTAAGATTGAACCTAAATCAACCATTTATCGGATCATCAAGAACTTCAAGGAGAGCGATTCAATTGTTGTGAAGAAGGCTTCAGGGCACCCAAGAAAGTCCAGCAAGCGCCAGGACCGTCTCCTAAAGTTGATTCAGCTGCTGGATCGGGGCACCACCAGTACAGAGCTTGCTCAGGAATGGCAGCAGGCAGGTGTGAGTGCATCTGCATGCACAGTGAGGCGAAGACTTTCGGAAGATGGCCTGGTGTCAAGAAGGGCAGCAAAGAAGCCACTTCTCTCCAGGAAAAACATCAGGGACAGACTGATATTCTGCAAAAGGTACAGGGATTGGACTGCTGAGGACTGGGGTAAAGTCATTTTCTCTGATGAATCCCCTTTCCGATTGTTTGGGAAATCTGAAAAAAAAGCTTGTCTGGAGAAGACAAGGTAAGCGCTACCATCAGTCCTGTGTCATGCCAACAGTAAAGCATCCTTAGACCATTCATGTGTGGGGTTACTTCTCAGCCAAGGGAGTGGGCTCACTCACAGTTTTGCCTAAGAACACAGCCATGAATAAAGAATGGTACCAACACATCCTCCGAGAGCAACTTCTCCCAACCATCCAGGAACAGTTTGGTGACGAACAATGCCTCTTCCAGCATGCTGGAGCACCTTGCCATAAGGCAAAAGTGATAACTAAGTGGCTCGGGGAACAAAACATCAATATTTTGGGTCCATGGCCAGGAAACTCCCCAGACCTTAATCCCATTGAGATCTTGAGGGGACAAAGAGGCGGGTGGACAAACAAAAGCCCACAAATTCTGACAAACTCCAAGCATTGATTATGCAAGAATCAGCTGCCATCAGTCAGGATGTGGCCCAGAAGTTAATTGACAGCATGCCAGGGCGGATTGCAGAGGTCTTGAAAAAGAAGGGTCAACACTGCAAATATTGACTCTTTGCATCAACTTCATGTAATTGTCAATAAAAGCCTTTGACTCTTATGAAATGCTTGTAATTATACTTCAGTATTCCATAGTAACATCTGACAAAAATATCTAAAGACACTGAAGCAGCAAACTTTGTGAAAATTAATATTTGTGTCATTCTCAAAAATAACTTTTGGCCACGACTGTAGATGAAAACTGACTGTTGGTGGGGGGAAAAACACTGAGATGTACAGTACCAGTCAGAAGTTAGGACACACATACTCATTCAAGGGTTTTTCCTTATTTTTACTATATTCTACATTGTAGAATAATAGTGAAGACATCAAAACTATGAAATAACACATATGGAATCATGTAGTAACCAAAAAAGACATATGTCAACATCAGCTGTTCAGAGGAGACTCCGTGAATCAGGCCTTCGTGGTCGAATATCAGCAATGAAACCACTACTAAAGGACACCAATAATAAGAAGAGACTTGCTTGGGCCAAGAAACACGAGCAATGTACATTAGACTGGTGGAAATCTGTCCTTTGGTCTGATGAGTCCAAATTTGAGATTTTTGGTTCCAACCGCCGTGTCTTTGCGAGATGCAGAATAGGTGAACGAATGATCTCAGGTGTATTTAAACTTTTGACCGGTACTCTATATCACAATGGTGGGAAAAAACACTGAGATGTATATCAAAATGTTGGGGGAAAACACTGAGATGTATATCAAAATGTTGGAGGAAAACACTGAGATGTATATCAAAATGTTGGGGAAAAACACTGAGATGTATATCAAAATGTTGGAGGAAAACACTGAGATGTATATCAAAATGTTGGGAAAAAACACTGAGATGTATATCAAAATGTTGGGGGAAAACACTGAGATGTATATCAAAATGTTGGAGGAAAACACTGAGATGTATATCAAAATGTTGGAGGAAAACACTGAGATGTATATCAAAATGTTGGAGGAAAACACTGAGATGTATATCAAAATGTTGGAGGAAAACACTGAGATGTATATCAAAATGTTGGAGGAAAACACTGAGATGTATATCAAAATGTTGGGAAAAAACACTGAGATGTATATCAAAATGTTGGGGGAAAACACTGAGATGTATATCAAAATGTTGGAGGAAAACACTGAGATGTATATCAAAATGTTGGGGGAAAACACTGAGATGTATATCAAAATGTTGGAGGAAAACACTGAGATGTATATCAAAATGTTGGGAAAAAACACTGAGATGTATATCAAAATGTTGGAGGAAAACACTGAGATGTATATCAAAATGTTGGAGGAAAACACTGAGATGTATATCAAAATGTTGGAGGAAAACACTGAGATGTATATCAAAATGTTGGAGGAAAACACTGAGATGTATATCAAAATGTTGGGAAAAAACACTGAGATGTATATCAAAATGTTGGGGGAAAACACTGAGATGTATATCAAAATGTTGGAGGAAAACACTGAGATGTATATCAAAATGTTGGGGGAAAACACTGAGATGTATATCAAAATGGTGGGAAAAAACACTGAGATGTATATCAAAATGGTGGGGGAAAACACTGAGATGTATATCAAAATGTTGGAGGAAAACACTGAGATGTATATCAAAATGTTGGGGAAAACACTGAGATGTATATCAAAATGTTGGGGGAAAACACTGAGATGTATATCAAAATGGTGGGAAAAAACACTGAGATGTATATCAAAATGTTGGAGGAAAACACTGAGATGTATATCAAAATGTTGGGGGAAAACACTGAGATGTATATCAAAATGTTGGGAAAAAACACTGAGATGTATATCAAAATGGTGGGAAAAAACACTGAGATGTATATCAAAATGGTGGGGAAAACGGCCATACAGTAGGCCTATACATTCTTTGAAAACATTTTACAAAATATTTACTGAAATCTATTAAGAATGAAACCGTGAGAAGTACATATAAATCACAAAATGTTTACATTTCTGGTAATCATTCACCGTGCTACCAGCGTCATACCATTACTTTGGATTGAAGGCCATATCAAAGCTTTTCCTAGCATATATGTAACGTGATAGGACACATTCTTAAGATTATGAGCTCTGTTTGACTTACACTAATGACGAGAGATTGATGATAGGCTAGTGCTATGACAAACAGGAAGTATGGTTGATGAGAAGCAAAAGCACCAAATATAGAAAAAACACCAAACCTTTGTGGTGGTCTGACGGTGCACTATCTTGTCTTCTTGAAGACCTCAGTTTAAGTATTTTGTAAGAATGGAGATGCTATCTCTCAAGCCAAACAAAAACAGATTTCAATTAGGGCCTCTTTTTGCTTAGACCCCAAATAAAAGATGTCTCTAACCTGTCTTTTGATCAAGATGGAACTTGTCTGCGTTGGGGCCGTGGAGGGTGTAGGACACTTGTCCGTTGGTGCCGATGTCTGGGTCCGACGCTGAAACCTTCAGTATGAACATGCGTGACGGGGAATTCTCCATGACAACCTCTGTGTACAGCAACTGAAACATTGATAGTTAGCTACATCTTAGGTCAAATTGCAGTTGTTGACATAGGCATTTCATTCATGCTTAGGTAGGCTACCGCTGATGGATGTGTTATGTAGAGTGCCCTTGGAAAGTATTCAGACCCGTTGACTTTTTCTGCATTTAGTTACGTTAAAGCCTTATTCTAAAATGTATTACATTGTTTTTTCCCCTCATCAATGAACACACAATACCCCATAATGTCAAAGCAAAAACTGGTTTTTAGACAATTTTGCAAATGTATTTAAAAAAATTAAAAATAAAACGGAAATATCACATTAACATAAGTATTCAGACCCTTTACTCAGTACTTTGTTAAAGCACCTTTGGCAGTGATTACAGCCTCGAGTCTTCTTGGGTATGATGCTACAAGCTTGGCACACCTATATTTGGGGAGTTTATCCCATTCTTTGGTTTTCATCAAGAATCTCTCTGTACTTTGCTCCGTTCATCTTTGCCTCCTTCGATCCTGACTAGTCTCCCAGTCCCTGCCGCTGAAAAACAACCCCACATCATGATGCTGCCACCACCATGCTTCACCGTTGGAATGGTGCCAGGTTTCCTCCAGACGTGAAACTTGGCATTCAAGCCAAAGAGTTCAATCTTTTGGCAAAGTCCAAGTGGGCTGTCATGTGCCTTTTAATGAGGAGTGGCCATAAAGGCCTGAATTGTGGAGTGCTGCAGAGATGGTTGTCCTTCTGGAAGGTTCTTCCATCTCCACAGATGAACTCTAGAGCTCTGTCAGAGTGACCATCGGGTTCTTGGTCACCTCCTTGACCAAGGCCCTTCTCCACCGATTGCTCAGTTTAGCCGTGCGGCCCGCTCTAGGAGTCTTGGTGGTTCCAAACTTCTTCTATTTAAGAATGATGGAGGCCACTGTGTTCTTAGGGACCTTCAATGCTGTAGACATTTTTTTGGTACCCTTCCCCAGGTCTGTGCCTCGACACAATCCTGTCTCGGAGCTCTAGGGCAATTCATGGCTTGGTTTTCGCTCTGACATGCACTGTCAACTGTTGGACCTTTCATAGACAGTTGTGTGTCTTTCTAAATCATGTCAATCAATTGAATTTACCACAGGTGGACTCTAATCAAGTTGAAGAAACATTTCAAGGATGATCAATGGAAACAGGATGCACCTGAGCTCATTTTTGAGTCTCATACCAAAAGGTGTGAGTACCTATGTAAATAAGGTATTTTTTTATTTATTTTTTATACATTTGCTAAATAAATTTTTGCTTAACCATTATGGGGTGTTGTGTTTAGATTGCTGAATATTTTAATTTATTTATTCCATTTTAGAATAAGGCTGTAACGTAACATAATTTGGAAAAACTCAAGGGGTCTGAAAAGTCTCTCGAAGGAACTGTATGTACAAACTGTTATAAAGTCCTTATGTAGGGACAACGTGTTAAGATGTTGCGAAAGATGTGTAGCATATAAACTACAGGAATCTAAATATATACTGTTGTGTCATGGCTGACTGACGTACCTGCACACACAGAGGACTGTTATCGTTGATGTCTAGGACATGGACCTCTACAGTGGCAGGGGCCTCGAATCTCCCGTCTGTAACTGTTATCTTCAGGGAGTACTTATCTTTAGCTTCACGGTCAAGAGACTCTTTGAGGACCAGCCCCCATTCCTCTCCCTCTTGCACAATGGAGAACTGGCCCAATGGGTCTCCGTCTAAGGAAAAACATTTGAATGCAATATATGGAATGTCAGTGTAGTCCCTTTTACACTTACACTTAGAATGGACCATTATTGAAGATATATTGCTCTGTTATAATAAGCCATTATAGTAGATATATTGCTCTGTTATAATAAGCCATTATAATAGATATATTGTTCTGTTATAATAAGCCATTATAGTAGATATATTGCTCTGTTATAATAAGCCATTATAGTAGATATATTGCTCTGTTATAATGAGCCATTATAGTAGATATATTGCTCTGTTATAATGAGCCATTATTATAGTAGATATATTGCTCTGTTATAATAAGCCACTAAAGTATATATATTCTTCTGTTATAATAAGCTATTATAGTATATATATTGCTCTGTTATAATAAGCCATTATAGAAGATATATTGCTCTGTTATAATAAGCTATTATAGTATATATATTGCTCTGTTATAATAAGCCATTATAGAAGATATATTGCTCTGTTATAATAACCCATGACTATAGTATATATATATATATATATATATATATATATATTGCTCTGTTATAATAAGCCATTATAGTAGATATATTGCTCTGTTATAATAACCCATGACTATAGTATATATATACATATTGCTCTGTTATAATAAGCCATTATTGTAGATATATTGCTCTGTTATAATGAGCCATTATAGTGGATATATTGCTCTGTTATAATACGCTATTATAGTATATATATTGCTCTGTTATAATAAGCCATTATAGAAGATATATTGCTCTGTTATAATAACCCATGACTATAGTATATATATATATATATATATATATTGCTCTGTTATAATAAGCCATTATTGTAGATATATTGCTCTGTTATAATAAGCCATTATAGTAGATATATTGCTATGTTATAATAACCCATGACTATAGTATATATATATATTGCTCTGTTATAATAAGCCATTATTGTAGATATATTGCTCTGTCATAATAAGCCATTATAGTAGATATATTCCTCTGTTATAATAAGCCATTATAGAAAATATATTGCTGTGTTATAATAACCCATGACTATAGTATATATATATATATATATATATATATATATATATATATATATTGCTCTGTTATAATAAGCCATTATAGAAGATATATTGCTGTGTTATAATAACCCATGACTATAGTATATATATATATTGCTCTGTTATAATAAGCCATTATTGTAGATATATTGCTCTGTCATAATAAGCCATTATAGTAGATATATTCCTCTGTTATAATAAGCCATTATAGAAAATATATTGCTGTGTTATAATAACCCATGACTATAGTATATATATATATATATATATATATATATATATATATTGCTCTGTTATAATAAGCCATTATAGAAGATATATTGCTGTGTTATAATAACCCATGACTATAGTATATATATATATTGCTCTGTTATAATAAGCCATTATTGTAGATATATTGCTCTGTCATAATAAGCCATTATAGTAGATATATTCCTCTGTTATAATAAGCCATTATAGAAAATATATTGCTGTGTTATAATAACCCATGACTATAGTATATATATATATATATATATATATATATATATATATATTGCTCTGTTATAATAAGCCATTATAGAAGATATATTCCTCTGTTATAACAAGCAATTATAGTAGATATATTGCCCTGTTATAATGAGCCATTATAGTAGATATATTCCTATGTTATAATGAGCCATTATTATAGTAGATATATTGCTATTTAATAACAATAAGCCATTATAGAAGATATATTGCTCTGTTATAATGAGCCATTATAGTTGATATATTTCTCTGTTATAATGAGCCATTATAGTAGATATATTGCTCTGTTATAATAAGCCATTATAGTAGATATATATATATTGGTCTGTTATAATAAGCCATTATAGTAGATATATTGCTCTGGAGAAGTACTGTGCCCATCTGTTTCTTATTTAAATATTGTTCATAATGCTGATAGGCCTGAAAAAAAGTGCCATTCAACTACTTCAAAAAACTGTATGTGATCAATCATTCAATCAATCAAATGAATCAATCAACAAGACTCACCTGTGATGTAACACGTGATCTGCCTGTTCTCTTCAGTCACATCCATATCAACGGTCGTTAGGCTCATGATGACCTCCCCAGGCCTAGTGTTCTCCATGACAGACCCATGGTACACATCCTCCGTGAACCGAGCAGGGTTGTCGTTCTCGTCAGTCACTGTCACCTCCACTAGAACCGAGGACGAGAGCTTAACCTCCCCCCCGTGGTCAGTAGCCACCACTGTGAAGCTGTAGTGCTGAGTCGTCTCACAGTCCGTTTCTCTCAGAGTAGTTATCCAACCGCTCTCACTGTCGATGGAGAAGACGTCGGCGACGTCATCGGGTTTGGCTTCCAAGGTGTAGGTCACCTGTCCATTGGTGTCCTGGTCAGGGTCGTTGGCAGTCACCTGGATGGATGAATGGAATGAATGGATGAATTAAAACTAAACTGCACCAAAAGGGAATTTGATTTGCACATCTTGAACACAGAAATCATAAAGAATTGCATAAAACATTCAAGTACAAAAATATTATATCAATGAAAAAAAGATCTAAAAAAACATACCTGGATGACGGTGGTTCCTGGTGGCATGTTCTCAGCCACGAAGGCCTTGTAAGGGTTGGCCTCGAACACCGGCACGTTGTCATTCACATCCTGGACCTGGATTCTGACCGAAACCAGTGAGGCTACGTCGGTCCCGTTGTGGTTGCCTTGAGCAATAACATCTATCTGATACCACTTGGTCTTCTCGTAGTCAATGCTCTTCTGGATTAGTAGAGTACCGCTCTCTTTATCCAGAGCAAACACTCTGTCTCTGTTACTCTCCACAGTGTTGCCATTGACCAGTCTGTAGATGACTGGCATGTCAGAGTCAGCCTTGATCGTACCGATCTCTGTTCCAGTGGAGATGTCCTCGGCTGCAGAGAAGGTGTACAGTGGCTCGGAGAACTTCGGAAGAGGGACCTCAGGTGGTACTACTTTCACCTGCACCGGAATCGTGGAGTTGTAGAACGGTAATCCGCCGTCCCGAGCCTTGACTTTGAAATGTAATACCTTGTTCTCTTGACCTATCAAGCTCTCTTTGACGCTGACTATGCCAGTGAAGGGGTTGATCTCGATGATGTCCTGGGTCACTTCCTCTGCTTCGTCCACGGTGTAGGTGACGTCAGCATTTGTACCGTCGTCTGCATCGGACGCCATTATCTGAATCACGGGAGAGCCTTTGTTTACAGTAGACTGGATTGAGACCTGATACTCTGACGCTTTGAACTGAGGGGCATTATCATTCTCATCTGTCAGGATAATCTTCACAGTGCAGAACGCTACTTTCCCTCCGCCATCTTTAGCCATCACCTTGATGGCGATCACTCTTTGGGACGGGTTCTCTCGATCTAAAGGTTGAGATGTTACGATCTGTCCGTTCTTGTCTATGGAGAATTTGTCATCTGCCAGTTTGTTTATGATAGTGTAGTCCACGCTGCCGTAAGGTCCATCATCAAGGTCTATGGCGGCCAGGCGAATCACACGTGTTCCAGACTCAGCGTTCTCAGCTAGTTCCGCCTCGTAGATGTTTTTGTTGAAATAGGGGCTGTGTTTATTAGTGTTCATCATATCAATGTTCACTGGGGCTGTGTTCTGGAAAACGCCATCTGACACAGCCACTGTGAGGTTGTAGAATGGGTCCACATTTCTCTTGCAGACGTTAGAAAAGGAGATAATCCCGGAGGAATCGTTGATGGCGAAGTTTCTTCCCTCATTACCTGAGAGGATCTTATACTGTAGATTGTTCAAGTCTCTGGTGTCGGGGTCCGAAGCTTGAATTCTTATGACGATGTGGCCACATTTGGCCATTTCATCCAGTGTTGCCTGATAATGGGTCTTGGAGAAGTTTGGAGGGTTATCGTTGACATCGGTTACGTTAACAATGACATAGGCATCGCTGCTCAATGGGTTCGTGCCATTATCTATGGCTTTGATCTTTAACTGGAAGTGCTTTGTCTTCTCATAGTCCAACACCCGTGTCGTAACAATTAGACCACTCTGGGGGTCTATTTTAAAGAAGTCTGTTTCATTTTCCCCTGTCCTCAAAATATGGAAGGTTATGTCTTTATTTCTGCCTGAGTCTCTATCTGTGGCTGATATCTGTAATACAGACGTGCCTATGGGTAATCCTTCAGGTATATCCACTGTGTCAGTCAGCTTGGAGAAGACTGGAGCGTTATCGTTAACATCTTCGACCTCTATTTCGACAGCAGCCTCTGAAAAGTAGCCTGACACAGAGTCAGTGGCTCGGACCGTCAATAGATGCAATGTCTGGCTCTCATAGTCCAATAAATCAGTGACACTCAACACTCCTGTTTTAAAATCTATGTGAAAGTTTGAGGCATTTTTCTCTTCCAGATTGTAAATAAGCCGGTATCCCTCAGGGTTTCTTGCTTGTACATGCAAGATGGTGGTGAAGGGAGATATGTTTTCAGGGACTTTCAGAAGATAGAGCAAAGTCTGAAAAATGGGGTTGGTGCGATTTCTCACCGTGATACTCAGCTCTGCTGAAGTTGTCCAACTGGGCGAGCCCTCATCTGTGGCCAGGACAGTCAGGGCATATATATTGGTAGCTTCAAAGTTTATAGGCCGCTGAAGGGACACATCGCCAACATAAGGGTCTATCCTAAAGAGATCAAAATCCTCCTGCAACAAGTACATAATAGAGCCATTTTCTCCAAGATCACTGTCGGCACCCATCACTTGAAAGATTACATCTCCTCGGTCCGTGTCTTCAGAGATCGTCATGGAGTGAGGCAGGTTCAAGAACCTTGGTGGATTGTCATTGATGTCAACTATGTAAATTGACGTGGGTTATTGCCCTGCGAAGGGGACTCCTCATGTCTCTCACCTCCACCACTATGTCATAGACATCCTGCTCCTCTCTGTCGAAGGGGACGCCGGTGGTCTCAAGCACCCCTGATGTTGGGACTATAGCAAACCGTCCCATTGGGTTCAATACAGAGTAAATCAGAGGCTCGTTCAAGTAACTACCTGAAGCTCTCAACACAGCTAACATTTTGACCGTCGTCGGTTCTCCTCAATGGCGGCTGAATACAATCCCTGCTCAAATTTAAGATGGCCGCCTGCTGTTATGTTGGTGACGTTTATCTTAACTGTGGCAAGGTCTTTGTACAGGCCGTCAGAGGCTTTGACCAGCAGCTGGTAAAAAGGATTCAAACTCTGAAACATTGTTTACAGAGATAGTACCAGTGGAAGGATGAATGAGAAAAGCATTTCTAGGGTTGCCCTCTGTGATGCTGTATGAGACAGCTGAATCTGCATCTTGTGCCATGACCCGTACAACCTCCATCTCTCTGACAGGAGGGAAGACGATGGACGACTCGTATACCGGCCTAGCGAATTTGGGGGAACAGTCATTGAAATCCAGGACACGGATTGTGACTCTGGCTGGCTCTGCTGCGCACAGCGACGGTTCCCCAGAGTCCCGTACCTGAATGCTGAAGTGAAACTCAGGTGTTTCTTCAAAGTCCACCTCCGATATCACAGAGAGTGTACCCATGCTGGGATCTATCTTGAAGACTTTCATCGCTTCCGGTTCCAGGATTTGGAAGACTAGGAGAGAGTTAGAGTCCTTGTCGGCATCCGAGGCTCGTATCACCAGAGGTGTGTTGCTCTCCCCCCATCACCATGCTGTTTATGTGAGCAGACTCACTGATCTGGCCATGGAATTTCTCCTGGAGGAACACCGGAGGGTTATCATTCTCATCTATCACATAGACGTAAACAACCGTATCTGACGAGGCTCCTGCCGAGGTGCTGGCACACACTTTGAGTCTGTACGAGAAACACTCCTCGAAGTTGAGGCTCGTTTGGACAGAGAGAACTCCGGAGTCTGCATTGATGTGGAACGTTCTGTTAGGGTTTCCATCTTTGATGCTGTAGTGGACTGCGGATGGGCTGGCTGCAGAGACAGTGATCACAGGAGTTCCCAGAGGACTGGCTTCACTGACTTCTGAGAAGTACTCATCAGAGGGGAACCTGGGAGAGAGAAGAGAGAATGTTTTTTTATTAGCAATTAGGAAAGAAGAACATAATATCAATAGTAGCTGACGTTGAATTATTTGATACAATTTACAAATTAAAACATTTAAGAATTATCAAACAACATAATACTATTTTATATACATATTAACCTGGGAGGGGTTCTGTCTGAGAGCAGGACGGTGATGTAGACAAAACAGAGGTCGCTGTGCTGGGGGAAACCCTGGTCTGTGGCCTTCACTGTCAGATGAAACTGCTCCATGGGTAGGCTGTCCAGAGGTTTGGCGACAGTGATACTCCCCAGCTCGCCATCAATGTCAAAGGTGTTGTCGACATTCCCTGTAAAGATGAACAATGACCAAATAAAAATGAACAATGTATTTTTACAAACCTATTTTTGGTGTATATAATGTTTTAAATTGTCAACACATTTGCCTATATTTGAGAGTAAAGTACAAATAATGATTTTAGAATAGAATATACGTCTCTTTTAAAGAATGCTAAAAACAGATGAGCATATTTGAAGAACACTCACAATTCAAATCCCCTCATCATCTACCCCCCCCCATAATCTCAGATCTGTGTTGTACCTGAGTGAAGAGAGTAGATAATCTGAGCGTTGCTCCCCATGTCCTTATCCAGAGCCTTGACACGCAGCACCTCTGTCCCAGCCGCTGCCAGATTGGTGATAGTGCCCTCATAGCTGGCTGCCATGAAGGCAGGAGAGTGGTCGTTGCAGTCCTCCACATAAACCACTGCCTTCACAAAGTTTCTTTTCACTGGGATCTTCTGATCTCGAACCTGTGGAGTTAAAGGAGATGGTGAGAGCAGGACAGTGTAGGGACGTTAACTTAATCCAAATTCAAACTCAAAAAAAATATTGCTATAATCTGACAGAGTACTTTGTGAAACTGTTATGATAGATATGCTGTACTTTAGATCATCATGTTTTCAATGGTAAGGGAGATGAAAAAGGAGACATCACTAAAAACATCAACAACACTACCATCACAATGAGCGTGTGCACAGAAAGCTTCTCATGGTCCAGCTGCTCAGTCATGACCAGAACACCACTCTTAGGGTCCAGATGGAAGTTCTTCAGGCTGTCTGGATGGACGCTGCTGTGGAGGGAGTAGATGAGTTTGCTGTTGCTGTCTTGGTCCTGGGCAGAGATGTGGAGGATGTCCTTCCTTGGAGAGGTGTCTTCCGGTACTCTGACTTCATAGGTGGACTTTATGAACATGGGTCGATGCTTGTTCATGTCCAGCACATGGATATATGCCTACGAGACAGACAGACAGACAGACAGGTAGAGCAACTTAATCTAAAGTTTTACCATAACTACTAATTTACTATGTATTTCATATGTGTATCACCTGTGTGGTTGCAACCTGATGCCCGTCTGTAACCTGTACAGTCAGATTATAGTTGGACTTCTTCCCTGCATCCAGAGGCCTGGCGATCACGATGCTGCCTGTGTTCCTGTCAATGTCAAAGTCCTGCTCCTCATCGCCCCCTGGGAACAACACAACAGATAGGAGCCGGTATAAATAAATCAATATCATTCAATCGCCCCATACAAGGAAAGTTTGAAGTTTGACAGTTCAACATTTTGACCGTTGAAAGGCCTCAGTGGAAGCCTGCCCAGAGACCCTCGGGATGTTTGGCTTCGTATGTGTCTGTCACTGAGACTGGCCCCAATGGCCTTATGGGAGGAGTGAGTGAGAGCCCATACAGCAGTTGTGGCACACAGGTGTGTCATCCAGAACCATAATGACTTGGCTGTGATTGGAGGATCATTCTTTCTACAGATGGACGTGTGGGCAGCTGTTTGGAGCGTCCACTGGAAATGGAGTTTGCCCAGTCAGGACAGTTGGAAAGACAATAACACCAACAAATAAGTGTAACACAATTGTTTAAGGGTAAACATTTGGCAGCGACACACTTTGAACAGACGCCGGGAACAGTAGGGGTAAAGCTCATGCTTTTTCAGCCAGATGGTGTTTATTAAGAAATAGATGCATCTTTTCAAGGCTCACATGACTCCATTTTAAACAAGCTTTGCCTTTTAATATCCCCCGGTGGGACTACATGAAAATAGGGCATTTTAAACACGAAACTTCTCCCACAAAATGTTGAGCATTATTGAATAATTAATCATATGTTTAGATTTCTAGTTGGTGCTTTTGCAACATTTGAAAAAATGTTTGTTTATTGGTATGAATCTTCCCACTGTGCTCAGACGTCAATTCAACGTCTATTCCAAATTGGTTAAACGTAATTTCATTGAAATTACGTGGAAACAACATTTCAACCAGTGTGTGCCCAGTGGGTTGTTTGCTTTTTGTCTTAATTTAAGGTTAGGGGTTAAGCATTAGGGTTAGCAGTGTGGTTAAGGTTAGGGTTAGGTTTAAAATCAGATTTTATGACTTTGTGGCTGTGCATCCAATGTATCCAATGCCCAGATAAAAAATATTGCCAGATGGTTTGAAAGAGAAGTCATAGATTGTTTAAATATATAATGGGTTGAAAGCAGCTGTCACAGTCAAATGTGACACAGAACAAGTCAAATGAAAAGCTGAAAAGATGAAGAGTTCAACGCATTAGAATTGCATTGGCTGCCACATTTAGCCAGCAAGTTATTTTCAAGACGCTATCTAAATTGCCATGGTTCAGTTAATGTACAGTATCAGTCAAAAGTTTGGACACACCTACTCATACAAGGGTTTTTCTTTATTTTTACTATTTTCTGCATCATAGAATAAAAGTGAAGACATCAAAATTATGAAATAACACGTGGCATCATGTAGTAACCAAAAAAGTGTTAAACAAATCAAAATATATTTTATATTTTAGATTCTTCAAAGTAGCCACCCTTTGCCTTGATGACAGCTTTGCACACTCTTGGCATTCTCTCAACCAGTTTCACCTGGAATGATTTTCCAACAGTCTTGAAGGAATTCCCACATATGCTGACCACTTGTGGGCTGCTTTGCCTTCACTCTGCGGTCCAACTCCTCCCAAACCATCTCAATTGGGTTGAGGTCGGGTGATTGTGGAGGCAAGCACTCCATCACTCTCCTTCTTGGTAAAATAGCCCTTACACAGCCTGGAGGTGTGTTGGGTCATTGTCCTGTTGAAAACAAATGATATTTGCACTAAGCGCAAACCAGATGGGATGGCGTATCGCTGCAGAATGATGTGGTAGCCATGCTGGTTAAGTATGCCTTGAATTCTAAATAAATTACTGACAGTGTCACCAGCAAAGCACCTCCACACTATCACACCTCCTCCTCCATGCTTCACAGTAGGAACTACACAGGTGAAGACCATGCGTTCACCTACTATGCGTCTCACAAAGCAGTTTGATCCAAAAATCTAAAATATTAACTGGTCTAATATCCATTGCTTGTGTTTCTTGGCCCAAGCAAGTCTCTTCTTCTAATTGGTGTCCGTTTGATAGTGGTTTCTTTGCAGCAATTTGACCATGAATTCCTGATTCACGCAGTCTCCTTTGAACAGCTGATGTTGAGACGCGTCTGCTACATGAACTCTGTGAACCATTTTTTTGGGCTGCAATCTGAGGTGCAGTTAACTGTAATGAACATATCCTTTGCAGCAGAGGTAACTCTGGGTCTTCCTTTCCTGTGGTGGTCCACATGAGAGCCAGTTTCATCATAGCGCTTGATGGTTTTTGCGACTGCACTTGAAGAAACTTCCGGATATACTGACCTTCATATCATAAAGTAATGATGGACTGTCATTTATCTTTGCTTATTTGAGCTGTTCTTGCCATAATATGGACTTAGTCTTTTACCAAACAGGGCTATCTTCTGAATACCACCCTTACCTTGTCACAACACAACTGATTGGCTCAAACACATTAAGAAGGAAATCAATTCTACAAGTGACCATTTAACAAGGCAGACTTGTTAATTGAAATGCATTGCAGGTGACTACCTCATGAAGCTGGTTGAAAGAATGCCAAGAGTGTGCAAAGCTTTCATCAAGGCAAAGGGTGGCTACTTTGAAGAATCTCAAATATAAAATATATTTTGATTTGTTAAACACTTTTTTGGTTACTACATGATTCCATATGTATTATTTCATCATTTTGATGCCTTCACTATTATTCTACAATGTGGAAAATAGAAATAAATAAAAACCCTGGAATGAGTAGCCATGTCCAAACCTTTGACTGGTACTGTATGTCCCACAACAAAGGCTTGCTTTTCATGGGAATATTTTCACAAACACATCTATGCAGCAGAAATATAAATGTTGATACTATAGTGTTATTTTAAAGTGCTACCATAATTTTTTCCAAGTTAATCCATGTTTCATTGTCAAAGAGCTGAAGAGATGAGTACTTTAGCAAAGGGTCAGCAACGTGTTCTGACTCATGGCCATGTGAGGCAGATCATCCATCAGAGTTAGGCTCTACCTATCCTGTCGTGTCCTGGCCCTTCATCTGAGTAAATATGGCTTTGTTCTCCTTGTGCTGGGGTGTAGGGCACACACACACACACACACACATACTGGGCCCCTGCCCCTCGCTGAGGTCTTATCTACCACACCGAGACCAGGCCTGCTGCTCTGTTCAACAGCAGAGTGACATGAACTCAATCTACCATCATAGTTTACATGGTGCACAGCAAAACACACAGCACACAGCAAAACACACAGCGCACAGCAAAACACGACTCCATGCCAGATTCTCATCATCAATAATAATCTTTTTTCTTTCATAATCCATTTGCAATCGTTCATGGGTCACGTTTTGACTTGCCTTTAAGAACATTCCAAAAATGTGTGAAATGTTGATAGATCATTTTGACTCATTCCATTTGGTCCGTTCAATAAAACAGCTACTTTTACGGTAACTTTACTCTAAGCCTTTATTGTGTCAACTAATATAACTTTTGCTATAAAAACATTAAATTACACACATATGATCATATTTTCCAGGAATGTTAGTTTCTATAAAATAGGCTGTAATTCTACACACAAAAAAAAACACTTAGCTGTACTTATGCACGGTCCATATCATCAACACACAACATACTGCACATCTCCACACGTCAGAATTAACCATGTTAGTCCTCACCTGTGATGTCATACCACAGTAGCCTCTGTGTCTCTGTGACGATGATCCCCACCATGTGAGTGACAGGATCCGTCTCCATGACAGCGAAGGTGAAGTTTGGCTCGTCAAACGTCAGCGGATCGGAGTTGGGCGTCGGCTTGGGGATCCACTCCACGTAGAGGCGGACTGTTGACGATCTCACCGGGCTACCATGGTCCTCTGCTTTGATCTGACAGAGGGAATGGATGGGATGGAGAGACAATGCTAATGTTATTGAGCTGGTGTGGATCTTTGTGTTACTCATCACACTACATGAGAACATGACAGGGTTGGTGTTAATCACAATGGTGTTCACATGCAACTTCACATGTATGTTTACACTCTGCCCGCATGTCAACGAGAGCCATGAAAGAAGATGTGGTTGTTTTTGTTTTGGGATAGCAGGTGTCCTGAAGAGTGCTCCACCATTGCGTGTGGTTGTGAAAAGCAGAAGAATCTGTGGAACATCTTAACTATGTGGTTGTATTATGATCCTGACCACGTACCGTGAGGATGCTGTAGTTGCCTGCTGTAAAGTCCCCGCGTGCCGTCACCACCCCAGTGTCTGGATGGATCTCAAACCTCTCGTCCTGGTTGTCCTGGAGACTGAAGGTGACCTCAGCATTAGGCCCTTCATCGTCGTCCTGGGCAACCATCCGACACACCTCCGCCTGTGGTTCCGCCCCCTGACCCCTGTGTTGCTCAGGTAGTTTGACCTGGAACCAATCAATTAATTAATCAGTCACATTTATTTATAAAAGCCCTTTATTACATTAGCAGTTGACACAAAGTGCTTTAAAAGTAAGCTGAATGGCATCCTATTCCCTAAATTGTGCAGTAATTTAAACCAGATATGGTCCAAGTTAAAAGTAGTGCACAATGGTTGCATTTAAACAGCCAACCCAATTCAGATATACAGTGCCTTGCAAAAGTATTCATCCCCCTTGGCGTTTTTCCTATTTTGTTGCATTACAACCTATAATTTAAATGGATTTTCATTTGGATTTCATGTAATGGACATACACAAAATAGTCCAAATTGGTGAAGCAAAATGAAAAAATTACTTGTTTCAAAAAATTCTAAAAAAATAAACATCTGAAAAATGGTGCTTGCATATGTATTCACCCCCTTTGCTATGAAGCCCCTAAATAAGATCTGGTGTAACCAATTACCTTCAGAAGTCACATAATTAGTTAAATAAAGTCCACCTGTGTGCAATCTAAGTGTCACATGATCTGTCACATGATCTCAGTATATATAAACCTGTTCTGAAAGGCCCCAGAGTCTGCAACACCACTAAGCAAGGAGCATCACCAAGCAAGCAGCACCATGAAGACCAAGGAGCTCTCCAAACAGGTCAGGGACAAAGTTGTGGAGAAGTACAGATCAGGGTTGGGTTATAAAAAAAGATCTATAACTTTGATCATCCCACGGAGCACCATTAAATCCATTATTAAAAAATTGAAAGAATATGGCACCACAACAAACCTGCCAAGACTTACGGACCAGGCAAGGAGGGCATTAATCAGAGAGGCAACAAAGAGACCAAATATATCCCTGAAGGAGCTGCAAAGCTCCACAGCGGAGATTGGAGTATCTGTCCATAGGACCACTTTAAGCCGTACACTCCACAGAGCTGGGCTTTACGGAAGAGTGGCCAGAAAAAAGCCATTGCTTAAAGAAAAAAATAAGCAAACACGTTTGGTGTTCGCCAAAAAGTATGTGGGAGACTCCCCAAACATATGGAAGAAGGTACTCTGGTCAGATGAGACTAAAATTGAGTTTTTTGGCCATCAAGGAAAACGCTATGTCTGGCGCAAACCCAACACCTCTCATCACCCCAAGAACATCATCCCCACAGTGAAGCATGGTGGCAGTATCATGCTGTGGAGATGTTTTTCATCGGCAGGGACTGGGAAACTGATCAGAATTGAAGGAACGATGGATGGCGCTACAATTCATTCATAATACTATGAATATATGCAGTAGTTTCACAGACATACTGTTGCGTGTTTTTCTGGTTTGTGCAAAATCGTTAAGAACAATATAAAACCAGTCTGCACACCACCAAGGTGAATAGGTTTAGTCTTGACTCTTCGTTGACAGTGTCTGGGGATGGGTAATGTAGTGATGCTCGAGTGCTAAATCAACACAAATGTGTTTCTATTTGTCTTTGTTACTTCTTTTTGATATTTATGAGTCTTATTTTTGTATATATTTTTATAATTATATAGTTTTAAATGTTCTGATGATTTATTTGTGTTACAGTTAGTGCAGAATGGTGCTTTTTGTGGGGGCGGGCGTTGATGGGGTTCGCCCAGGAAGCCATACAAGCTGGAACCGCCACTGCTTTCACTAATTGGTCTTTTGACCAATTAGATTAGCTCTGAAAAAAATATCTGATGTTAAAAGATCTGATGTTAAAAGATCTGATGTTAATGGACAAAAGACAAATGAGTGGAAAAAAATATCAGATTTGGGCTGCCTGTATAAACACAGCACTATGTAGGAAACAGGGTGCCATTTCGGAAACCCCAAAGAGCCAATAGAAGCAGACCTGTAAGAGCTTGTGGTTGAACTGGGGTCTGTTGTCGTTCTCATCCAGCACCTGGATGATCACTGTAGAGGTGGAGCGGAGAGCAGGGGCTCCGTTGTCTGACACTATCACCTGAGAGGAGAAGAGGGGGAAGACGGGTTAGTCTGACAGTAGGATATGGAGGTTTGATTGAGACTTTAAATGAAATAAAAAAAAGTTCAATGTATCATAAATCACATATATTTTGTGAGCAATGTTCTTTATCAAGACCACACATGTTATGGATAATTTATAGACTAGTTCAAGCTCTCATTTCAGGCCTTTTTAACGATCTCATAAAAAATACACGTTGTTTAAGGTGTCTCAGTCGCTCACCTCGATACTGTGCTCAGACTTCTGTTCCCGGTCCAGAGAGGTCAGAGTGTTGATGACGCCTAAGAAAACAGAGAGAGAGAGAAGGAAACAGAGAGAAGGAAACAGAGAGAAGGAAACAGATTGAGAAGGAAACAGAGGAGAAGGAAACAGAGAGAGAAGGAAACAGAGAGAGAAGGAAATAGAGGGAGAAGGAAACAGAGGAGGATGAAACAGAGAGGGAAGGAGGAAGAAGGAACAGGGTAATCAATATGAAGTCTTTCCCACATGGACAGCAGTTGCTGGGTCGTTCCACGAAATGAGTGCCTTTTGCATCCTTTTGGTTTTTTACATTGAATTTGAATTTTAAAAACCTGTTATATTAAATCAAGTGCCATTTAATAAAGACCACATGGAGAGTTCAATAAATCCTATTTTTATATGAATAAAGGCTTGCTAAATTGATAAAGATTTTAACCCATTTAATGAAAATATTTCTCTAAGTTTCCCATCATTGTGAAGCCCTAGTTATTTTGTTACTTTGACAAAGTTATTTCTGGAGATCATTATTTATTTCATGTGATAAGTGATTCATTTATGTCCTTCACTCCTTTTGAGGTCACCGCTGATAGGGTGGCAGGTAGCCTAGTGGTTAGGCCTAACAGCATTAGGCTGGTAACCAGAAGGTTGCTGGTTCAAATTGCAGAGCTGATGTGGTGAAAAATCTGATGTGCCCTTGAGCAAGGCACTTAACCCTAATTACTCTGGATAAAAGTGTCTGCAAAATGTGAACTGAACTCATTTTAATGGATTGAAACTATTCCTATTCAAATTCATAGAGTAAAAGCAGGTGAGCTGGTTCTTCTCTTTTTGTCTGTTTTCTGGTGTTTTGTGGGTGGAAACTGAGCGGGTCAAGCATAACACATCAACCTTGTTCAATTCAATTCAAGGGGCTTTATTGGCACGGGAAACATATGTTAACATTGCCAAAGCAAGTGAAGTAGATAATATACAAAAGTGAAACAAACAATAAAAATGAACAGAAGTTCCCTATAAATAGACAGGTTCCCTATAAATAGACAACTAGAAGCACAAGCATTTCGCTACACTCGAATTAACATCTGCTAACCATGTGTATGTGACAAATAAAATTTGATTTAATTTTGATTTGATTTAAAATTGTTTTAACAAAAAAACGAATATTGTGAAGCTTGTATTCAATTGCCACTCCCTGTTGCACACAACAAGCTTCCATTCCATTCCATTTATGAATGATTTAAGAATGTTAAAATCAGCTGAAATCAAATGTTTTTTTTTTTACGCTTCTCAAAAGGCACCAAATTGGTGGAATGACCCAGCACACCTGTCACTGTCTGAGCCCCATGCAGCTGGTTAACTCTTCTGCTTTCCCACAACACAGTCTGTTTTACTAACAGTGTTTATTTGGCTTTATGGTCTAAACAAAGAAACCTCTGAGAACTTTCCAGAACCTGTTATTTTTATAAAATACTCAACGTTTTAGGACTGTGGAGACTTTAATATTATAATGTGTGTTGCAGGAGTTAGCCAATACAATCCAGCTGATTAACATTTTTCATCGTGAATGTTGTTCCGGAGGCAGCTCTGCAGAGTGGTCACGAGCTGGCACAGCCACAAAGTCATAAAATCTGATTTTATTCCTAATGCCTAACCATAACCTTAACCACACGGCTAACCCTAATGCCTAACCATAACATTAACCACACAGTTAACCCTAATGCCTAACCATAACCTCAACTACACCACTAACCCTAAAGCCTAACCATAACCTTAACCACACTGCTAACCCTAATGCCTAATGCCTAACCATAACCTTAAATGTTCATGAATTTTCATGAATTTTGACTTTACAGCTGGCCTAAGGGGAAATCGCTCAGTTCTGCCTCCAGGACAAGTCTTGTGACAATAAATGTCAACCTGCTACAATCTGAATAGGTATCCCTCTTTCCCAATCTATCCACTGATACACTATCCACTACTGTATTGTCATTTGGTAAAGATTTCCCATGCTGCTTCTGTTCCTTTAACTAGGCCAATTCTCTTGCCAAATTTCTTCTGTTCTGTTAACAGGCCAATTCTCCTACCATGCTGCTTCTGTTCTTTTAACAGGCCAATTCTCCTGCCAAATTAAAGGGTCTATGAGATCAGAAAACCAGACGAAACAGGTTACATGACTGGTTTGGCCTTTTTCAGCCGTGTTGAAATCTGGGTGAGGTTGTCTGGATCACAGCCTAAATTGATATCAGGGTAGTGGCCTACAGACTAAACATGCCTGAGAAACGTTAGTTTAGTTCACCACCCGACTGCCCCAAGTGATGCCTCAGGGACAGATTACCATGCAAGGGTGTGTGTGTGTGTGTGCGTGCGTGTGTGTGCATGCGTGTGTGTGCGTGCGTGTGTGTGCGCGTGTGGTGGGGGAAGGGGTTGAAGTGAGTGGAGATTGTCATTTAAGGGGAATTTAGCTTTTACGGCACTCAAAACAAATCCTGCTGGGTCTTTAGGGGAGACATTATTTAGACAGGTGAGACACGTTAGAAAGTGTGTTGCTGCTTTTATCGTTTAGCTCAGACCTGTTGGTTTACATCCTGTGTCTGTGTTTCTGTAATGAAGTTGCCCTTCACTGCTAGGCCGCCTTGTAAAGAGGTCTCTTGACCTCTATAGGGTTTCTTTTGGGGTGGCAGGTAGCCTTGAGGTTAAAACCGAACGGTTGCTGGTTTGTGTCCCATTTCAGACAAGGTGAAAAGCTTTCTCTGTGCCCTTGAGCAAGGCACTTAACCCAATTGCTCTTGGGGCACTTGACGATGTGACCCCAACCCCTGGAGGAGTTGGGATATGCAGAAAACACTCGTGGATAACAGGACAAATATAAGCACCTCCAAATTATTAGTATTTTCTACTTTAGGTTTTTCTGTGTCTTCCAGCTGGTAATATAGCTATACTGCTTATATTCAAATGTATTACTGGTTCTTAACTAACTTCCTGCTGGGACATCTCTACAGATACTCTACTGTGTGTACTTTGCTGCTACACTCCTGAATTGAGATCTTAGTCAGACTACTCTGAGTCATGTCTATCCTGTTCAGACATGAGGAGCACAGCTCATATCCTCTCACGACGAGCCATGAATCTACAATGCTGCTGCGTGATAGAAGCTGAGGTTTCAATTCATTGATAGTGTATTATTCACCTACAGTGCATTCAGAAAGTATTCAGACCCCTTGACTTTTTCCACATTTTGTTACGTTACAGCCTTATTCTAAAATGGATTAAATAAAAAGAAATCCTCATCAATCTACACACAATACCCCATAATGACATCACAATACCCCATAATGACAAAGTGTTGAAGGTCCCCAAAAACACAGTGGCCTCCCATCATTCTTAAATGGAAGAAGTTTGGAACCACCAAGATTCATCCTAGAGCTGGCCGCCTGGCCAAACTGAGCAATCGGGGGAGGTGGTCACTCTCACAGAGCTCCAGAGTTCCTCTGTGGAGATGGGAGAACCTTCCAAAAGGACAACCATCTCTGCAGCACTCCACCAATCAGGCCTTTGTGGTAGAGTGGCCAGACAGAAGCCACTCCAGTAAAAGGCACATGACAGCCCGCTTGGAGTATGCCAAAAGGCACCTAAAGGACTCTCAGACCATGCGAATGTAACCAAGATTGAACTCTTTGGACTGAATGCCAAGCGTCACATCTGGAGGAAACCTGTCACCATCCCTACGTTGAAGCATGGTGGTGGCAGCATTGTGCTGTGGGGATGTTTTTCAGCGACAGGGAGACTAGTCAGGATCAAGGGATAGATGAACAGATACCCCATTATGGGGTATTGTGATGCCATTATGGGGTATTGTTATGTCATTATGGGGTATTGTGTGTAGATTGAGGGGGAAAAAATATTTAATCCATTTTAGAATAAGGCTGTAACGTAACAAAATGTGGAAAAAGTCAAGGGGTCTGAATATTTTCCGAATGCATTGTATACTCTTCACATTGTAGAAGGAAAAGGTCATTTTCATAGTAATGAGTTAAAGGCCCAGTGCAGTCAAAACCTTGATTTCCCTGTGTTTTATATACACTGAGTGTACACCTTTCTAATATTGAATTGCAGCCCCTTTTGCCCTAAGAACAGCCTTAATTCGTCAGGGCATGGAGTCTACAAGGTGTCGAAAGCATTCCACAGGAATGCTGGCCCATGTTGACTCCAATGCTTCCTACAGCTGTATCAAGTTGGCTGGATGTTCTTTGGGTGGTGGACCATTCTTGATACACATGGGAAACTATTGAGCATGAAAAACCCAGCAGCGTTGTAAGTTCTTGACACACTCAAACCGGTGTGCGTGGCACCTACTGCCATAATCCGTTCAAAGGCACTTACATATTTTAACAAGTGACATCAATAAGGGATCATAGATTTCACCTGGATTCACCTGGTCAGTCTGTCATGGAAAGAGCAGGTGTTCCTAATGTTTTGTCCACTCAGTGTATATTTCCACACTATGTTAGAATGAAACAGTGAAATTGTGAAAATGATGATAAAGCCCTTTTTAGTGTAAGAGCTGTTAGAAAAGACTCCCTGAAATTTTTGCATGTTTTGGTGGGAGGAGTTTTGGCCTGCCTGGTGACATCACCAGAAAGTAAATTAGTTAATAGACTAATAAGAAAGAGAGCTGCAAACCTCTCTGCCAATAACAGCTAGTTTTCCCCTCCCCACTCAGACCACTCCCAGGCAGTCTTAGCGAAACTAACCTGTCTCTTGACTACACTGGTTGTTTCTATAAAACATCTAACCTATTGTACGTCTTCCAAGGCATTAATGGAGCATCTTTTCAGCATTAATCCTTTGGTGTTAGCCTGGGGTAAGGAGGCACACACACACACAGCCCAGCAGAGATTAATGGTCGAGGACGGACAGACTTGTAGGAGCTTGCGACGTAGAGCTAATCTGGTTGCAATTTTCCCTGTTTTTCAAAGGCCCATGCTCTGTTGCTGTGTGACAGGCACTCATCTGCATCTGCAACTGCCCAAACTTTCTGGTTGGGCAGTTGATCTTTTACACTCACTGCCCTCCCAGCCCAGACATGACAGGATCGTTTGTAAAAAAACAAATTGTACATTTACAGGTAGAAAAATACGTGTAGTTTAACCTTGATCCGGCTTCACGTGATGTGGCACACCCTGGGTGATGCATGTGCACAGTACTGCTGACACATGCTATAATCTACTATTTTCTATTCAACTTGAGAATCCCCAAGCTGCCATGTTTTACAGCTAGTTAAACGGTATATTGAGATGTATATTTGTCACGACTTCCGCCGAAGTCGGTCCCTCTCCTTGCTCGGCGGTCGACGTCACCAGTTTTCTAGCCATCGCCGATCCACTTTTCATTTTTCCATTGTTTTTGTCTTGTTTTACACACCTGGTTTCAATCGCACAATTACTTGTTCATTATTTAACCCTCTGTTCCCCCATGTTTGTTTGTGACTGATTGTTTTATTGTATTGTGGTCTGTATTTGTGGGCTTTTTGATATATTGAGTAAAATTTGCTATATTTACTCATATCTGCTGTCCTGCGCCTGACTCCTCTACACCAGCAACACACAGACGCTTTACAATATTTGATACACATGAATGAAAAAATTGCAAACATTAGATGTATATTTGACGACATGGAATGGATGTTGTAGGTTGTCAAATGTGATATGGACACAATACAGCAGCCTGCATTTTCTCAAAGGTGTTAGACTAATAAAAACAGAAATAAAAAAACTTTAAAATCACTTCGATCCGTGTTTCCTTGTGAAATGTGTCAGTTACCTGTCTTAGGGTTGATGGTGAAATGTGTCCGCGGTGACTCCAACAGCCGGAAGGTGAGTTTCCCCTCAGAGGAGCTGTCCACATCAGTAGCAGTGACCTGAAGCACTGACTTGTCTTTAGGCATGTTTTCCATGACGGAGCCGAAGTAGACTGGCTGGGACATCTGGGGAGGGTTATCATTGATATCCAGGACTTCCACAAATATGTCTGTCCAGGTCACTAGAGGGATGGTGCCAAGGTCTTTGGCATAGACCGACAGCCAGTAGTGTGGGACGGCCTCGCGGTCCAACGTCTCAGCCGTGTGGATTACTCCTGCAAAACAGAAGGAGAAATCATTTATAATGTCAACCATCTGTAGTTGCATTTTTTTTTTTTTGCTGACACGTGTGAAAAACTTGGATTGCTAAATCATCAAGGTTTACCCCCCAGAAAAAGGTGTGTTTTTGGTTAACACTGGAGGATGCGCTTTCTAAAAGATTATAAGAAGGAGTAAGATTCTGAAAGGGAGGCCAAGTGTATCAGTGCAGATATTCAGCACTACAATGACACAGCATTGTCTATTTCCACTTCTCTATCTAATTTTCCAACAGGAGTGAACCATGCTAATGAAATGTGATTCTTTGTGAGGTCACAGGCTATCCTGTGTAGCCAGTATGTAGGAACAGGTCCCAAGCAGCCTCAGGTTATTTTAACAGGCTTTATCAATTGCCATCCCACTTCTCATCTACTGTAACAGCAATACATTCATGCTAAAGAAAATGATATAAAATAGGGGAATTTTTACTGTTATCACACACGCACACAAACACACACACACACACACAGAAACACACACACATTTACCTGTTTCCTCATCGATCATGAAAACTCCCAGGCCAGATCCATCGTGAATGTGATACCTGACGACTCCGTCTTTCCCCAGGTCCCTATCTGCTGCTGTCAGCGTGAACACGGAGGTTCCCACAGGAGCGTCCTCCATCACTGAGGCCTCATAGACAAACATGGAGAAGACCGGCTTATTCAGGTTCTCATTCACATCCAGGACCTCGACCTCGATGAAACAGGAGGAGGAGAGCGACCGAGGAAGGCCATGGTCAACTGCTTGAACCGTCAGGTTGTAAGACTGTCTCCTCTCGAAGTCCAGTTCTTTCTCAAGGGTTAGAGATCCCGTCGACGCGTCCAGAATAAAGGCCCCATTCTCACTGTTCTTCAGGTTGTAGCTGATCTGTCCAGCGTTGCCCAGGTCTAAGTCGTAGCTCTCAACCCACAGTAGCACCGTCCCCAAGGGAAAGTCCTCAGGGACTTTGATGTTGTAGATCTTGGGGACGAACTTGGGAGGATTGTCGTTGATGTCCTCCAACACGACCACCAGATTGATCATAGAGAAGAGCTGTGGGTCTGTTTTAGACTGATCTCTAGCCTCTACCTTCAGGTCATGTCTGGGAAAGGCTTCTCTGTCTAAACGATCAGACACCTTCACTTCTCCAGTGAGTTCATTGATCTCGAACAGATCGGTTAGTGTTAGCATCGAATATAGGATGTTTCCATTGCCATCAGAGTCTAAATCTGTTGCGTGCACTTGGAATATTGTTGTGTCAACCTCTGTGTTCTCTGGGATGTGCACGACATACCTGGATTGGTTGAATACTGGTCGGTTGTCATTAACATCTAATAGATTCACAGCGAGAAATTTCCATGCTGAGGTTTGTAGGCTTCCTAAATCATAGACAGTTACGTTCAAAATGTAGAACTCTTTGGTTTCTCGGTCTAAAGGACACACAAGCTGAAGCTCCCCAGACCAAATACCAATGGAGAAACACCCGTCTTCATTTCCACTTGAGATGGCGTACACAAGCTTGCTGTTGAATCCGGTGTCATTATCTGAAGCCTTGAAGTGAAGGATAGTAGAATTTAAAGGGAAGTCCTCTCTGATGTCAATAGTACTCGGGATGCCAGAGTTGAACTTAGGAGAATGGCGGTTGATGATATGAACGTCCGAGAAGGATTCCTCATCCTGGAAAGTCAACACTGGCTTTATGGATTCTATCAGTTTGTCGTTGAGCCGTTTGAAAATCCCAGTCTCCTGACAACTGACTGTGGCTTCAATGCTCTGGTTGAAGACAGTAACAGTAACAACAGAGGGATCAGAGTTATGTTTACCGTCGGTTGCTGTGATTCTGAGTCTGAACGAAGATAATTCAGTCTCTATCAAAACTGTGGGTATCTGTTTGATCAGTGTAATGACTCCTGATACAGCGTCGATGTCAAACAGTTGTTGGTCATTCCCTGACTCGATCACATATCTGAGCTGTTGTAGTTCGTCCAGGTCAACAGCAGACAGCTCTGCAATTGGCTCTCCCACCGCTAAATCTACAGGTATGGTGGCGTTGCATCCCACCTGCTCAAACAGAGGGGTGTTGTCGTTGACGTTGCTCATGGTGATCGTCACACCGCACTCAGAAACATGACTGAAGGGACTGCCGCTGTCCGAAGCCCACACTCTGAGATGATACCACCTCTTCATCAACTCGTAGTCCAGATCATCAGATGTAGAGATCACTCCACTGATTGGGTCTATTGTGAATGGGGAAGGAGCTGAGTTGGCTATGGCATAGGTCACAAAGCCATTTCGACCCCTGTCCACATCTATTGCAGAGACTGTTAGAATGCTGCTGCCGATAGGTACGTTCTCTGGTAGTGTGGCTTGGTATGAGGTCTTGGTGAATATGGGGGCGTTGTCATTTTCGTCAGTTATCTCAACGACTATATGAGTCTCGGCTTCACTGTGATTAGCTATCACGTCAAATTCATAACGAGACTTTTTCTCAAAGTCAAATGACTCTGAGGTAACAATTATGCCTGTTTTGGGGTTCATCTTAAATTTGGAGCTCTCAGAGTTACTTTTAATGTGGTATGTAACATTCAAATGTGGTGGACTCACACTAACTCTGACCACATGTGTTTTCGGTGGTGAAAACTCACTTAGTGTGAGAATGTAAGTGTCTTCCAGAAAGCTAAACAGGCTTTGTTTATAGGGAGGGACATGGATTTCTGAAACTGGAGAAACTAAAGGTGGACTGCTCTTGTCTTTAGCTTGAAGGGAGAGGTTAAATCCAGATGGGCTCTGAGACCAGTTCATTCTCTTGGTGGAGACCACTTGGAATCCATTGCCTTGCAGGCTGGATGGGATAATCTCAAAATGCCTCTGTGGATCCCCACCAACAATACTAACGGACTCAACTGGCTTTACACCCGACTCTACATGGACATCAATAGTTACCTTCTCATCTTCGTCCTTCTGAGCTAGGACAACTGGGAGAGGTTTGATGATGGGGGCGGTTGAAGAGACCTTTTCTATGGTCACTGTAACCCTGGCCATGTTGCCAAACTTCTGAACCCCAGATATCTTCTTGGTCCTGTCCTCGGCTAATACAGTGAGATCGTATGTGTCTGCTCGGCTGTGGTTCAGTCTCTTGACGACGCTGATGGTGCCTGTGAAAGGATCAACGGCAAAAGGATGGGCTCTACTCGTAAAGGAGTAATAGAACTCAGCGTTACAGCCAATATCTGCGTCCGTCGCACTGACCCTGACCACGCTGGTCTTCAACGGAGCGTCTTCCCTGATGACTACGTTGTACGAGGCTGGGTAGAAGAGCGGTTTCAGGTCATTGGTATCAAGCACCTCAACCAATACCTTGGCCCTGGCCTGGAAGTCGTAAGTGATTTCAGTGGCTTCAATGGTGAGAGTATAACTGTCTCTTACTTCCCTGTTTAGTGATGCGGAATTACTGCTTCGCGTTTTGATTCGCAGAATGCAGAAATCCCCTACTCTGACCTCTTCCGCTTTGAATAGGCTGTCGTCGTCTCCAGAGACGAGTTTGAACTTGATGTCCCAGAAAGGATCGGTCACAACGATACCCATCTTGATGGGACTCTCCACAGCAGTCCTGGGGGCTGAGTTTTCATTAATGGTGGCATTGTAGAGATGATAGGTGAACCTCATGGGAGAGCTGTCCTTTCCAAGCTCCTTTCCCAAGCGCCGTTTGTGGTACTCGTTACTTGCTACTAGGTTTAGAAAGACTGCTACCACTAAGAGTAGTCTACTTGTGTCTGTTGTAACCATCTTCACTGTCATCAGCAGGATACTCAGCTCTGAGAGAGAGAGAGAGAGAGAGAGAGAGAGAGAGAGAGAGAGAGAGAGAGAGAGAGAGAGAGAGAGAGAGAGAGAGAGATTTAGAGATTTAGTTCGTATGCCAGGAACAAATATACATATTTTTATTTACTTATATTGTATGAGTGCAGTATATAGTTCAATACCTCACGTATAAGTATATACAAAATACAGCTCTTTGGCCAGATTGTGAACATATCAGTCATTTCCCTAGTACCTGTTCCTGTCTGAACAATACAATGTGAGCGTTAAACACCCAATGATACAACACAACAGTGAAAGCCTGCTGTGAGGTATTTGTCTCCTGTTCTAACATGCCTTGACCAAAGCAAAGCAATACATTGTTTGAAGACAAGAAACAGCCTCAGAGCAGCATTAGACAGGTGGTGCCTTTCCCCCCAAGTCGTTATTCTTTTCTCTTGAGGGCAACAACTGATAATCAAATCATTATTATAAAGCCTTTGTCAACATGTGTTAATAAAACAAGATTTGTTGTATGATGACAGGTATAAAACAGGATTTGTTACAGTGATGACAGGTATAAAACAGGATTTGTTACGTGATGACAGGTATAAAACAGGATTTGTTACAGTGATGACAGGTATAAAACAGGATTTGTTACGTGATGACAGGTATAAAACAAGATTTGTTACGTGATGACAGGTATAAAACAGGATTTGTTACGTGATGACAGGTATAAAACAGGATTTGGTACGTGATGAAAGGAATAAAACAAGATTTGTTACGTGATGACAGGTATGAAACAGGATTTGTTACGTGATGACAGGTGTAAAGTAGTGTTTGTTGCATGTTGACAGGTATAAACAGGATTTGTTACAGTGATGACAGGTATAACAGGATTCGTTACGTGATGACAGGTATAAAACAAGATTTGTTACGTGATGACAGGTATAAAACAGGATTTGTTACGTGATGACAGGTATAAAACAGGATTTGGTACGTGATGAAAGGAATAAAACAAGATTTGTTACGTGATGACAGGTATAAAACATGATTTGTTACAGTGATGACAGGTATAAAACAGGATTTGTTGCATGATGACAGGTGTAAAGTAGTGTTTGTTGCATGTTGACAGGTATAAACAGGATTTGTTACAGTGATGACAGGTATAACAGGATTCGTTGCATGATGACAGGTATAAAACAGGATTTGTTACATGATGACTGGTAAAAAACAGGATTTGTTGCATGATGACAGGTATAAAACAGGACGTGTTACGTGTTGACAGGTATAAAACAGAATTTGTTGCATGATGACAGGGATAAAACAGGATTTGTTACGTGATGACAGATTTAAAACAATGTTTGTTGCATGTTGACAGGTATAAAACAGGATTTGTTACAGTGATGACAGGTATAAAACAGGAGTTGTTACGTGATGACAGGTATAAAACAAGATTTGTTACAGTGATGACAGGTATTAAACAGGATTTGTTGCGTGATGACAGGTATAAAACAGGATTTGATACAGTGATGACAGGTTTAAAACAGTGTTTGTTGCATGTTGACAGGTATAAAACAGCATTTGTTACAGTGATGACAGGTATAAACAGAATTTAGTACATGATGACAGGTATAAAACAGGATTTTTTACAGTGATGACAGGTATTAAACAGGATTTGTTATAGTGATGACAGGTATAAAACAGGATTTGTTGCATGATGACAGGTATAAAACAGGATTTGTTACGTCATGACAGGTATAAAACAGGATTTGTTACGTGATGACAGGTATAAAACAGGATTTGTTACATGATGACAGGTATGAAACAGGATTTGTTAATTGTTGACAGTTATAAAACAGGATTTGTTATGTGTTGACAGGTATATAACAGGATTTGTTGAGTGATGACAGGTATAAAACAGGATTTTTTTGCATGATGACAGGTATTAAACAGGATTTGTTGTGTGATGACAGCTACAAAACAGGATTTGTTGTGTGATGACAGGTATAAAACAGGATTTCTTACAGTGATGACAGGTATAAAACAGGATTTGTTAAGTGTTTACAGGTATTAAACTTGATTTGTTGCATGTTGACAGGTATAAAACAGGATTTGGTATGTGTTGACAGGTATAAAACAAGATTTGTTACATGATGACAGGTATAAAACAGGATTTGTTGTGTGATGACAGGTACAAAACAGGATTTGTTGCGTGATGACAGGTATAAAACCGGATTTGTTACAGTGATGACAGGTATAAAACAGGATTTGTTGCATGTTGACAGGTATAAAACAGGATTTGTTGCATGTTGACAGGTATAAAACATAATTTTGTATGTGTTGACAGGTATGAAACCGGTTTTGTTACAGTGTTGACAGGTATAAACAGGATTTGTTACAGTGTTGACAGGTATAAAACAGGATTTGTTGCATGTTGACAGGTATAAAACATGATTTGTTACAGTGATGACAGGTATAAAACAGGATTTGTTAAGTGTTGACAGGTATAAAAAAGGATTTGTTGCATGTTGACAGGTATTAAACCGGATTTGGTATGTGTTGACAGGTATAAAACAGGATTTGTTACGTGATGACAGGTATAAAACAAGGTTTGTTGCTTGATGACAGGAATAAAACAGCATCTGTTATGTGTTGACAAGTATAAAACAGGATTTGTTGCATAATGACAGGTATAAAACATGATTTGTTGCATGATGACAGGTATAAAACAGGACTTGTTACGTGTTGACAAGTATAAAACAGGATTTTTTGCATGATGACAGGTATAAAACAGGATTTGTTACAATGATGACAGGTGTAAAACAGGATTTGTTACATGATGACAGGTGTAAAACAGGATTTGTTGCAAGATGACAGGTATAAAACAGGATTTGTTGCAAGATGACAGGTATAAAACAGGATTTGTTACAGTGATGACAGGTATAAAACAGGATTTATTACAGTGATGACAGGTATAAACAGGATTTGTTACAGTGATGACAGGTATAAAACAGGATTTGTTACAGTGATGACAGGTATAAAACAGGATTTGTTACATTGATGACAGGTATAAAACAAGATTTTTTACGTGATGACAGGTTTAAAACAGGATATGTTGCGTGATGACAGGTATGAAACAGGATTTGTTACAGTGATGACAGGTATAAAACAGGATTTGTTGCATGATGACATGTATAAAACTGGATTTGTTACAGTGATGACAGGTATAAAACAGGATTTGTTGCAAGATGACAGGTATAAAACAGGATTTGTTATAGTGATGACAGGTATAAAACAGGATTTGTTGCAAGATGACAGGTATAAAACAGGATTTATTACAGTGATGACAGGTATAAAACAGGATTTGTTACAGTGATGACAGGTATAAAACAGGATTTGTTACAGTGATGACAGGTATAAAACAGGATTTGTTACATTGATGACAGGTATAAAACAGGACTTGTTACGTGGTGACAGGTATAAAACAGGATTTGTTACAGTGATGACAGGTATAAAACAGGACTTGTTACGTGGTGACAGGTATAAAACAGGATTTGTTACAGTGATGACAGGTATAAAACAGGATTTGTTACAGTGATGACAGGTATAAAACAGGATTTGTTACAGTGATGACAGGTATAAAACAGGACTTGTTACGTGGTGACAGGTATAAAACAGGATTTGTTACAGTGATGACAGGTATAAAACAGGACTTGTTACATGATCACAGGTGTAAAACAGGATTTGTTGCAAGATGACAGGTATAAAACAGGATTTGTTGCAAGATGACAGGTATAAAACAGGATTTGTTACAGTGATGACAGGTATAAAACAGGATTTATTACAGTGATGACAGGTATAAAACAGGATTTGTTACAGTGATGACAGGTATAAAACAGGATTTGTTACAGTGATGACAGGTATAAAACAGGATTTGTTACATTGATGACAGGTATAAAACAAGATTTTTTACAGTGATGACAGGTATAAAACAGGATATGTTGCGTGATGACAGGTATGAAACAGGATTTGTTACAGTGATGACAGGTATAAAACAGGATTTGTTGCATGATGACAGGTATAAAACAGGATTTGTTACAGTGATGACAGGTATAAAACAGGATTTGTTACAGTGATGACAGGTATAAAACAGGATTTGTTGCAAGATGACAGGTATAAAACAGGATTTATTACAGTGATGACAGGTATAAAACAGGATTTGTTACGTGATGACAGGTATAAAACAGAATTTGTTACAGTGATGACAGGTATAAAACAGGACTTGTTACAGTGATGACAGGTATAAAACAGGACTTGTTACGTGGTGACAGGTATAAAACAGGATTTGTTACAGTGATGACAGGTATAAAACAGGACTTGTTACATTGATGACAGGTATAAAACAGGATTTGTTACAGTGATGACAGGTATAAAACAGGATTTGTTACAGTGATGACAGGTATAAAACAGGATTTGTTACAGTGATGACAGGTATAAAACAGGATTTGTTACAGTGATGACAGGTATAAAACAGGACTTGTTACGTGGTGACAGGTATAAAACAGGATTTGTTACAGTGATGACAGGTATAAAACAGGACTTGTTACGTGGTGACAGGTATAAAACAGGATTTGTTACAGTGATGACAGGTATAAAACAGGATTTGTTACAGTGATGACAGGTATAAAACAGGATTTGTTACAGTGATGACAGGTATAAAACAGGACTTGTTACGTGGTGACAGGTATAAAACAGGATTTGTTACAGTGATGACAGGTATAAAACAGGACTTGTTACATGATCACAGGTGTAAAACAGGATTTGTTGCAAGATGACAGGTATAAAACAGGATTTGTTGCAAGATGACAGGTATAAAACAGGATTTGTTACAGTGATGACAGGTATAAAACAGGATTTATTACAGTGATGACAGGTATAAAACAGGATTTGTTACAGTGATGACAGGTATAAAACAGGATTTGTTACAGTGATGACAGGTATAAAACAGGATTTGTTACATTGATGACAGGTATAAAACAAGATTTTTTACAGTGATGACAGGTATAAAACAGGATATGTTGCGTGATGACAGGTATGAAACAGGATTTGTTACATTGATGACAGGTATAAAACAGGACTTGTTACAGTCATGACAGGTATAAAACAGGACTTGTTACAGTGATGACAGGTATAAAACAGGACTTGTTACATTGATGACAGGTATAAAACAGGACTTGTTACAGTGATGACAGGTATAAAACAGGATTTGTTGCAAGATGACAGGTATAAAACAGGATTTATTACAGTGATGACAGGTATAAAACAGGATTTGTTACAGTGATGACAGGTATAAAACAGGATTTGTTACAGTGATGACAGGTATAAAACAGGATTTGTTACATTGATGACAGGTATAAAACAGGATTTGTTACAGTGATGACAGGTATAAAACAGGATTTGTTACGTGATGACAGGTATAAAACAGGATTTGTTACAGTGATGACAGGTATAAAACAGGACTTGTTACAGTGATGACAGGTATAAAACAGGACTTGTTACGTGGTGACAGGTTTAAAACAGGATTTGTTACAGTGATGACAGGTATAAAACAGGACTTGTTACATTGATGACAGGTATAAAACAGAATTTGTTACAGTGATGACAGGTATAAAACAGGATTTGTTACAGTGATGACAGGTATAAAACAGGATTTGTTACAGTGATGACAGGTATAAAACAGGATTTGTTACAGTGATGACAGGTATAAAACAGGATTTGTTACAGTGATGACAGGTATAAAACAGGACTTGTTACAGTGATGACAGGTATAAAACAGGACTTGTTACATTGATGACAGGTATAAAACAGGACTTGTTACAGTCATGACAGGTATAAAACAGGACTTGTTACAGTGATGACAGGTATAAAACAGGACTTGTTACATTGATGACAGGTATAAAACAGGACT